>CM072514.1:40357078-40367078 GCA_036898135.1 Oncomelania hupensis | reverse complement strand
CTTGCACTGAAGATTAGTGAAATCTACACAATTACTACAGAGTGTATGCTGTATGATAGAATTAGGGGAGTGGATAAGAAAATTGATGACGTGAGTGTACTTAAGTTGGCAATCAGGCCTTTGTAAAACTAAAACATAACTAAAGGAAAGTTAACAATCTAACAAGTTGACAATTTAACCAAACATGAAGGTAACAATGTAACACGTAAACGAGAAGATCGACAATCTGACAATTAAATGAGAAAGTTAACAATTACCAACTTGATAATTTTACAATCAAATTCAGTTAACAATTTAACAAAGAAACGAGAAGGTCGATTTAACAACTGAACGGGAAAGTTAACAATCTAATACGTAGGTGAGAAAGAAGACGAAGATAATAAGGTCAGAAGTCCAAAATTTAGTACAAACAAAACAAAACAAATAAACAAACAAAAAACAGTATTTAGATTTTTGCCAACAGTACTGGCAATCTTACTGCCTAAATAGTCATTCTACATCGTGTGAGGCCCTGACAGTATTAATTTGAAAATAAATGATCATATTGGCGGAATCAGTGGTTATCTATGCAGCACTAAGTCACTTTCAGTTTTGATGTTATGATCCATGTTCTCACAACCTGGAACCGGATGTTGTACAGTCGTTGGTATAGCCCGATGATAGTTGAAATCCCAAACACTAGCTAGTTTTGTAAGAGAAAAAAGCTGCTGTAATTAGTTATTCATTGCTTACAGGACTGTAAAGAGCTGAATCAGGACCACAATTTGATTGAAAAGACACCCCGTATAAAAGGTCTGCTGAAACAAACATTGTGGTGAGGGGCCGGGTAGCTCAGTTGGTAAGAGCGTCTTGCTAGTAACCGAAAGGTCGCTGGTTCGAATCCCGGATTGGTCAACGTGTGATCATATTATTTTCCCCTTTACCAAAACTTGATCAGTATAAAATCGGTCCAGTATGCGAAAGTGTCGTGTGACTATAATCTACATACAAACAACACAACATTGTGGTAACACTGAAGGCGACCAGCCGGTTAAAATAAAAGCATCCCACGCAGAGGACGCTGTAGCTATACTCTAATTTATTGAACCCCCGTTTACAAAAACAAAATAGAATACACACATCATTATAAAATATCAACAAAACACGTAAATATATAAAATGCCTACATTGCTAAATAATAATATCGCAGGAAGCCCAAGTGACCATTTGACAGAAAGCGTCCAATATTCCCAAGCTGACCCAACAGACCACAGACACAAATGAGGAGTCAAGAAAAAGGGTAGGTGACTGGTCTAGCGAAGAAGATACCATAGTAGATTGATAGAAGAGAGTAGATTGACAGAACAGAGTGTGAGTGAAAAAGAACGAAGGAGAAAGACAGCGACAGTTAGATTTTATCACACCCCAACCTTGCCTAACAATTTTTCATCACAAACGTTGTAAGGTATTCATCTATCACTGGGATAGGCATGAAAACTTAGACAATAACATCATCAAGAGACAAAGTTTTTTGTTTTTTTTTTAAATAGAAAACTGGGCATAAAATATAACACACAATTCCATATTGTTTGAAAATACTGTTTAAAACAACGCAACAACCAAGAGCAAACAAAAACAATCAACAACAATTAACAACAACCAACAACAATCATCAATAACCAACAACAATCAACAACAGTCAACAACAACCAACAACAATCAACAACAACCAACAACAATTAACAACAACCAACAACAATCAACAACAATCAACAACAATCAACAACAACCAACAACAATCAACAACAATCAACAACAATCAACAACCGTGCTTTTTGAGAAAGGGCTCACGACTTTGGCCAAATTGGAGCGCTGTGTGGACGATTTCGAGTGGAACACCGTCATCAGGCCCCAGTATTCTGGATTAATTTAAAGCATCCGTGTCATACAATGACACCCTGGTCAACCATACGTTGACAGGTGTGTCTGAACTCGATATCGTTGACGTGGATAGTCGTCACCCTCTGGTCTGATTCAGCAACGAACTGTTTGATACACGCAGTCAAATTCATCGGTCATATGATTTCAATTGGTACAAGTTGCTATGTTTATACCATGGAAATAAACATTCCGTGGTTTCTATATTAATTCTAATACACTCCACGCTATCAGTCTGACTGAGAAACTGGACATAGTTTAACATAGTTTATATTTATACCGTTGTAAATATTTCAAATGTATAACTAAAAGCACAGAGTGAAGAAAACAAAAATCGGTGTTATTGACGGTACACGTGCTCAACATTCATTTACAGATAACGCAATTGTGAAAATTATTGCAACGTCGCCTATTGGTAGACGTTTATAGATTGGTGTTAAATGCTTCTCCTCCTTTCATCCAAATTTTGGTATCTCTTCAGAAAAAGCGCGTGATAGCATCCTGCATAATTAGTAGTAGTAGTAGTAGTAGTAAAATTAGTAGTAGTAGTAGTAGTAGTAGTAGTAGTAGTAGTAGTAGTAGTAGTAGTAGTAGTAGTGGTGGTGGTGTTGTTATTATTATTATTATTATTATTATTATTATTATTATTATTATTATTATTATTATTATTATTATTATTATTATTAATTGTGATTTGATCGTTGTTGTTATTGTTTTTAATGTCAAATATGACTTAATGGGTAAACAGACAATAAATTAAATATTAATTTATTGATTGATTGACACAACATTGAAAAGGGCTTAGTATTAACATCATCATTTAATTTCAATTGCATGTTGCTATAATAATTTCATTTCATTTAATTGTTTCGGATTTGTATGTACATGCAGATGGACACTGCACACACACAAAATGTATGAACATTGGAGTGTAACGTCTACACCCAACATTTTCTATATGGCAGACGGGGATAACCATCCAGGAAACAAATCAACACTGAACCACCAGAGCAATAATACTGCTGAACTGGCCAGTGAAATGGCCACCTCTATCTTGCTCACCACGGGATTCGAACCTGGATTGATCGGTGTGCCAGGCGAGGGCTCTACCACTGAGCGACAATTCATTTTATTACATTTTGTGTAGACAACGAGTACACACATTTCTGTTTTCTCCAGGTTGTTAAGTTTAAAGTAGTTTTCGCAGCAGTTATAAACAATATATGTTCAATTTTATCGGTCCGAGTTATTGTGTGGATTGCATTCGCAATGGTTTAAACATTTGTATAAACATAGCAATTTGTACAAATTGGCTCATCCTATCCTATCCTATCCTGTCCCGTAACCCGAAGGTCGTAGGGGCACCACAGATGATCGTTTAACCAGCATACTCCATCTTTCTCTGTCCTCAGCAGCCCTGATGGCTTCGCTCAGTGTCAAACCAGTCCATTCTCGAATGTTGTCCTCCCACCTCTTTTTCGGTCTCCCTCTTCTTCTACCTCCTTGCACTGTGCCTTGCAGAATAGTCTTTGCAAGGCCTGATGATCTGGTGACGTGGCCATACCACCGAAGTTTCCGTTTCTTCACCACTGTTAGCAGGTCATCGTGTTGTCCAATGGCTTGTGTGATGGTCTGTCGGACTTCGTCGTTGGTGATGTGTTGGGTATAGGAAATGCCCAGAAGTCTTCTGTAGCACCTCATCTCCATGCTTTGTATTCTTCGTTGGAGATCTGCTGTGAGGGTCCATGCTTCGCAAGCATATAGGAAGATGGAGATGACAAGGGAGCGCAGCAGTCTTACTTTGGAATGTAGACTGATGGTCCTGTCTTTCCAAATGGGCTTCAACCTTGTCAGGGCAGCAGTTGTTTGTGCGATCCTGGAGAGGACTTCCTGTCGGGACCCATTGTCTGATACAATGGCTCCTAAATATTTGAAGCTATGCACTGTGTCGAGGGATTGGCCTTGGACTTTGATGTCCGTATTGATGCCATTGGTGTTGTTGGTCATCATTTTGGTCTTCTCTGCACTTATTTCCATTCCATAGGCTTTGGAGGTGGTGTCAAGCCTCTGTACCAGCTGTTCAAGTTCTTGTTCCTCTCCAGCCAATCCATCAATGTCATCTGCAAAACGAAGATTGGAGATTGCTCTACCCCCTATGCTGACTGTGCCTTCATGGTCTGCAAGAGCATCCGACATGATGCGCTCTAGGAAGATGTTGAAGAGTGTTGGAGAGAGTAGGCACCTTGACGCACACCAATTGTTGTTCTGAACCAATTCCCGATGGCTCTGTTGTGGAGGACTGCACTGGTAGCCTTGTCATACAGGCTTTTGATGACTTCAATAATTTTAGGGCTGATGTTGTACACTTTCATTGTTGCCCATAGAGCTGCATGCCAGACTCGGTCAAACGCCTTCTTGAAGTCTATGAACACATGATATAGATGTTGTTGGTGCTGTAGGTATTTCTCACAGATTATTCTGAGGTTGAAAATCTGCTCAGTGGTACTTCGCCCTGCCCTGAATCCTGCTTGTTCTTCAGCTATGATTTGTTCAGCTTGGGGTTTCAACCTGTTGAGTATAAATTGGCTCATAACTGTTGAATTTCATGGTGTATCTGATACCAACAATTTTGTAAAAGCTAAAGAAGTGTTGGTTTTTTAAAAAGTATTTTACTCCAACAACACACTAGTCCAAGCTTGTGGTCGTCATTTTGTGTCAACAGATTTCACCGCTGATGGGATTTTAACTGCTGCTGACGACCGCTGGCTGTTGCATAACCCATGCCGATGGTCTGAGGTATCTCTTTCAGAGTTCAACTCTAACCTGTAGTATTGTAACATTTTATGAGGCCTCTGACCCGTCTTTGTCCCCAAGCTTGCGAGAAAGGCCGCGCGCCCCGCACCGAAGTTCCGTGGTCACCTTAAGCGTTTAGCAAGAGGGTGTGAAATGACCCACCGTCTGGAGATCGTCGTTTTTGTTTTCCTGTCACAAGCCCTACGGGGCCCTATTAGGTTCCAATCGTATCTTGCGTGGCACGATAGCATTACTTTGGCATTACAAGGTGTATTGTGGAATATCTTCCATTGATTTTGCCGTACGTTTGTGAACATTAGGACTATTCATCAATTATCAATTTGTATTCATCACATTAACTTAGGTTATACTTAGGACTATTAAGAGAAACAGTCTTGGAGAGAGGAATTTAGAGTTCAGTTGGTTGATTAAAGTCCCCAGACACAATGGCATATAAGGGACTGTAGGAACTTAGAACATGGAACTTGCGTTTAAATCTGGAACGCTACAGACTAGGGAAATTAGATTCCTCAACGGTAAAGAAAGAATATTGCACTTGAACGTATCTGACATAAGGCTGTAACTGAAAGTAATATAAATCCTGTGAATTGACAGTGCAGTGACATTAGTCCAAAAGCTTAGCGGGAATGATTGGACACAGGTGTCTCTGTTGGCCCGTATTACGGGAGTAATTTATTGTATTTACAACAACCGGTATACTGAGTCGTTTTGTTTTCGTTATGATGTCGCCGCATGCCAAATTTCCTTATTTTTTTGCCACTGAGACCACTAACTCATCGTCTGCTTTGAGAAGAATTCTTCTTTATTGTTTTAACGGTAGGCTGCAGTGATTGTCCTGTTCACAGGGCACATCACAGCAGCTTTTAAGATATTCAGAGAAGATGACAAACCATTACTTCTTAAAACAGGCTCGAAAGGCTTGGTTACGACTTGGCGGTTTTGGTGCATCTAATATAAACTCTATAATACTGACGATAAGGGAGGAGGACAATTTTCTTCATTGAAAAAGGTCAATACCTCTGTCGGAATCGGCAGCTTACGAAGCGGGGGTTGATCCTAATCGCGATGCCACTGTTCAGTAAAGTCGACTTATCCCTATGATCTGGACAGTTTATGCGCAAAGGACGCTAATAAATAGTATCATCAATCTCATCCCTAAGACCTTTTCTTCTTATGCTTCCGTTTTAGCCTGCATTCCCGAGGGCAGGACAAGAGGGACGGGGGTGGGAGTAGGGAGGGGAGGTAATTGGGGGCGATCGGGAAAAAAAATCTACGCAGATATTGTTAAACGTCTTGAGACTAGCAGACTGCCTGATGAAACTTACAACGCTGAAAACGATACAGCGTTTAGAGGAAAACGAGTGATCACAAGCAAGGCTGTTGTGGAAAGCGACAAACAACGACGTTCATTCAGCAAGAGAGGCAGACCCTCCACGTAGCTTGACATGCCGCTTCTGCATCGCTGGCTGCTGGAAACATTAGCCTACTTCCGACATGGCGCTACTTTTCCAACACGTAAATTTTCATAGTCATCCCGGCTAACACAATAAGCGCTTTAGTCTTTTACAGCCGGCAGCGAGAAGAAGTCGCGAAGGTGGGAGGGATTGGAAGGCCATAAATTTCACCTGACCATACCCATTTCCCACCATTAGCTCGCCAAGCCTACCCCATCGTTCCAGGGAATGTAATTCCCAAGGCGGACAACTCTTTGTGGCGCAGGCTTTTCTCCGATGTTTTACGATATTTGCCGAGGACCGCTGAACACCACTGAGAACAAAGTGACAATTACAAGGCGAATCGTTACCTTTAGCTCTGAGGTGCGAAACTGTAACAAATTTATTTTCAACTCGTTTACTTCGGATAGCCTGCTAGCCACTGAAGAAGGATGACTGGACATCGAAGTTTAACGTCTACACCCACCATTGGCGATATGGCAGACAGGGATAACCAAAGCAAGAATAAGGGGGTGGGAACATACATTAATGCTGAACCACCAGAGCAATCAAACTAATAAGATGGACAGCGAAAAAGGGCCACTTTCATCTTGCTCCCCGCGGAATTCGATCCTGGGTCATCGGTGTGCCGGGCGAACCCTCTACCACTGAGCTTCGGCGTTGGGCCACAAAGAAGATTCCTCAGTGTGATGCAGCAGCCCCTACTTTTTTTTTCTCTGTCGCAAGACCCTCTTGAGATTCATTGAACATTACGCAATTATACAAATCTCACGGAAGCAACTTGGAAGTCATAATACTTCATCCAGACCGTTGTTTTCTTTCAAACGTTAGACAACCCTTGACCCACCATCGTAGTTTAGTGGTTGAGCAAATTGATGACCCAGGTTCGATCCCGGTAGTGGGCAATATGAAAGTGGACCTCTTTCGCTGTCTATCTGTGGGGCCGGGTAGCTCAGTTGGTAAGAGCGTCTTGCTAGTAACCGAAAGATCGCTGGTTCGAATCCCGGATTGGTCAACGTGTGATCATATTATTTTCCCCTTTACCAACAACTGGCCCGCTGGTGTCAGTATAAATCGGTCCAGTAGTCACCTATATGCGAAAGTGTCGTGTGACTATAATCTACATACAAACATCAGTTGGTAAGGGCGTCTTGCTAGTAACCGAAAGGTCGCTGGTTCGAATCCCGGATTGGTCAACGTGTGATCATATTATTTTCCCCTTTACCAACAACTGGCCCGCTGGTGTCAGTATAAATCGGTCCAGTAGTCACCTGTATGCGAAAATGTCGTGTGACTATAATCTACAAACAACAACAATGTCTATCTTAGCAGTATGTTTGCTCTGGTAGTTCTGGATAATTCACCAGTATCACAAAATGTTATATCTATTTCAAAATCTTTTCCTAGTAAGTTTATTTCACAGAATAAGGCTAAAGGTTGGCGTGCTCGTTTCATAAATCCTCCAGTACTTTGTAATTGTGGTAGCATATTGAATGTAAATCAGTTTATAATTGAATGTCAACAAAATTATAACCATTTTCAGCCTTTACTCATTAGATTAAATAAATTAAAACTACCTATCTCAATCTCAAGTATTGTATATCCAGAAGAGCATTCTGATTGATCATTGAGCCTAATGCTCATAGATTTAATTAGAAGTCATGAATTATTCAATTTCTTCTCATGTTTTGTTTGTTTGCTCATAGATTTAATTAAGTCATGAATTATTCAATTTCTTCTAATGTTTTGTTTGTTTGTTGTTTTAATTTTTTACAATTAGTCTAGCACTTTTTTAAAATTAAATCTTGTGTACCTATTTTATTTAATTAAGCATTATTAGTTTCAATAAATATTTATTAATTATTTATTTTGGGATGGGAGGGGAGGGAAGGGGGGGAAATTATTTATTAATTTGTTTTATTTTTGATTTTTGTTTGCTTTTTTGTTTTTTAGTGTTTTTTTTATAAATAATAATTATTCTTATTATTTTATCATTTTTAATTTTATTATTATTATTATTATTATTATTATTATTATTATTATTATTATTATTATTATTATTATTATTATTATTATTATTAATTAATTAATTTTTTAATGGGGTTTGGAGGGGTACGGGCCTGGAGGCCAAACTTCAACTTTCTGTAAGACGCAAAATGACATTTATAAATACTTCGCTCTAAGGTTCCACTGTTTATTTATTTTTTTTAACAATTTGTTTCTTAATGTGAACTAATTGTTATAAGGGAATGTATGTTGTTAAAAATGTATGTGTATGTCAGTAGTATGATAATTTTTATGGTTTGATAATGTGGAAAATATCTATGATGTGCGCATAGTAGATTTCGTAATTTGTTTATGTTATATCAGTACAACTTATGTTCCTATCCTATCCCATAACCCGAAGGTCGTAGGGGCACCACAGATGATCGTTTAACCAGCATACTCCATCTTGCTCTGTCCTCAGCAGCCCTCATGGCTTCGCTCAGTGTCAAAACAGTCCATTCTCGAATGTTGTCCTCCCACCTCTTTTTCGGTCTCCCCTTCTTCTACCTCCTTGCACTGTGCCTTGCAGAATGGTCTTTGCAAGGCCTGATGATCTGGTGACGTGGCCATACCATCGGAGTTTCCGTTTCTTCACCACCGTGAGCAGGTCATCGTGTTGTCCAATGGCTTGTGTGATGGTCTGTCGGACTTCGTCGTTGGTGATGTGTTGGGTATAGGAAATGCCAAGAAGTCTTCTGTAGCACCTCATCTCCATGCTTTGTATTCTTCGTTGGAGATCTGCTGTGAGGGTCCATGCTTCGCAACAACTTATGTTAATCTGATGAATAAAATTTGATACAACAACAACAAAAGCTCTGGTAGTTCAGTGTTGATTTCGGTCCCTACACCCCTCTTCTAGCTGGGCTGGTAATCCCCGTCTGCCATATCGCCAATGGTGGATGTGGACGTTAAGCTTCAATGTTCAGTCAGTGCTTTGTGGCTCAGTGGATTAGTCGCCGGTTTCCTATTCTGAAGGTCGCGGATTCGATTCCCGCAAGGGGCGAACATATGTGACTTAGGTACGAGACTATTGAGGTCACCGAGGGTTTTCTCCGGGTACTCCGGTTTCCTCCATCCTTTCAATAATGGTATTGGGTGCAGTCAATCTAAAATTACACAAATAAAAATTCGATTCCCTTTCCGTCTTCTAATGACGTTTGAGTGATGACTGTGTTTTTGTTGTGTATTTAGAAGAGTTTCTACCATGTGAGCGTGTGTGTTGGTTACAGATCGCCGCCTTTGAGTCTGATTTAAGAATAAGGTGCGTATAACATCCATTATTATTATAATTTGTTAAAAAAATATATTTTTTAAAGTTTTTATTTAACAACCCGGTGATGTCGGCAGTTAACACCCCCTCTCTCCCCCCTTTGTTATAGAAAAGAAATTGACCACAAATTCCGTGGTGACTAGAAGAGAGAGAGAGAGAGAGAGAGAGAGAGAGAGAGAGAGAGAGAGAGAGAGAGAGAGAGAGAGAGAGAGAGAGTGAGTGAGAGAGAGAGAGAGAGAGAGACAGAGAGATAGATAGAGAGAGAGAGAGAGAGAGAGAGAGAGAGAGAGAGAGAGAGAGAGAGAGAGAGAGAGAGATGTGGTTTTGTTGATGTGTTGATGGGAAAATTAAGTCGGTTGTTTGCTGCCGGGTTGTAAACATAACTTTAGCGCGCCAATGAGCCGTGATGGGCGATTCTTTATCTTCATCACTCACACGCTCCTCGTAAAACAGGGAAGTGTATCGAGGTAGGGCCAGCGCTGTGTTTTACTCCTTTATG
>CM072514.1:40334578-40352078 GCA_036898135.1 Oncomelania hupensis | reverse complement strand
TATGACATCACACGTCAGGGCAGAAGCGACGACTCGGAAGTGTCACGATGTTTTGTATGGTCGTTTTGGGCATGTCAACATAATCATGTATTGTTTGTTATTGACACTGGTTATTAACAGCTAAGATTAAGTTTAGACTTGATAGACAGGATCAGTCTGACAAGCTGATTTACAAAATGATCAAGGTCACGAGAGTCGTGCTGGCAGCGCAAGGCTTCCATGCATTGACAAAACAGCGAATCTTCGCCTTGAAAGGACATCACCTCTGGAAAAGCATTCCAGCAATTGAGTTGATATACACCAGCGCTCTTTTGGAATTTTCTACGTGAATGCACCGACTTTGTGGTCGTCTCTTTTCACGCTTTAGACTGAAAATCAGTTTCGTTGATATGCCGAGATGAGAGTGTATAGGAGTTTTGTTTATACTTATTTATAATATTATTTATATCAAGATATATTTGCTGTAACAGTTGTACCGAATATTTTCTTGTAAACTTACGTTATTACTCATTCATTCGTTCATTTCAAGACAATACAAGTCCTGGCACTTGTTACTCACAGCGGCTGTGATGGACAATTCGCACAAGAAAGCGTGTGATGGGAAACGTCGCATGCTTAATTTAAGGAACGCTTGATTCCCCTCTTGACTTTAAGCAGTCAACGAAGACACGTGAAAACAAGGAGGATGCCCCGGCAACGCAGACGATCTTCCCAACCTACCTCCACCAGGCAACAACTGGCTGAAAGACGCGTGCGTGTGGGCGACGAGTCGCAGAGAGTGAGGACTTCACCGCGCGCCAAGAAATACGACACCCCGGCGCTAAAGAGGTTTAAACTCAGCCACAACAAAGACGGGGTCAGCCCGGTAATCTGCCGGGTCTATGTTTCCCAGGTCTATGAACTTTCAAATCGAGGTTTCTGATCCTCCAGCTATATGTTCCCTTAAAGTTTTTAAGGTCAATGTTTCCCCAATGACCATGTTCTAGCGCAGAAAGGTGCTACGGCTCAAAGCAGGGTGTATTACTTCAATAAAACGCTTTTCATCTTTATGTATTGTGATTGTAGTCCACAACCACACATCAAGCGGAAACCCATCAGTTCTAGCATGTCGCCAGAGCAGAGAAGAGGAAGAAACCATCCCAATTCTCGGAGAGTAAGTTGAGGCAGCAGTCCAATCACTAAAGAAGGGGGAGTGGACAACATATCAGCGAAATTGCTGCAAGCCGGAGGGGAAGCGATGATTGAGGGCCTCACCATTATCTGTAACAAGATCTGGTAGAGTAGGGAGTGGCCTACACCATGGACCCAGTCGCTTGTCATCTCACTTCCCAAAAAGGGTAACCTTCAGGAATGTGAAAATTGCCGCACCATCAGCCTCATCAGCCATCCCAGCGAGGTCCTCCTGAAAATAATACTCAACAGGTTCAAACCCCAAGCTGAACAAATCATAGCTGAAGAACAAGCAGGATTCAGGGCAGGGCGAAGTACCACTGAACAGATTTTCAACCTCAGAATAAACTGCGAGAAATACCTACAGCACCAACAACATCTATATCTTGTGTTCGTAGACTTCAAAAGGTGTTTGACCGAGTCTGGCATGCAGCTCTGTGGGCAAACCATGAGAGTGTACAACATCAGCCCTAACATTATTGAAGTCATCAAAAGCCTGTATGACAAGGCTACCAGTGCAGTCCTCCACAACAGCGGCATCGGGAACTGGTTCAGAACAACAATCGGTGTGCGTCAAGGATGCCTATTATCTCCAACACTCTTCAACATCTTCCTAGGACGCATCATCATGTCAGATGCCTTGCAGATCACGAAGGCACAGTCAGCATAAAATATGGGGTAGAGCAATCTCCAAACTCCGTTCTGCGGATGAATTTGATGGATTGGCTGGAGAGGAACAATAACTTGAACAGCTGGTACAGAGGCCTGACACCACCCCCTGAGCCTATGGAATGGAAATAAGTACAGAGAAGACCAAAATGATGACCAACAACACCAAAGGCATCAACGTGGACATCAAAGTCCAAGGCAAATCCCTCAACACAGTGCATAGCTTCAAATATTTAGGAGCCATTGTATCAGACAATGGGTCCCGAAACAATGTCCTCTCCAGGATCGCACAAATAACTGCGGCCCTGACAAGGTTGAAGCTACTTGGAAAAACAGGACCATCAGTCTACATTCCGAGGTAAGACTGCTGCGCTCCCCTCTCATCTCCATCTTCCTATACCCTGTGCGAAACATGGACCCTCACATCAGATCTACAACGAAGAATACAAAGCATGGAGACGAGGTTCTACAGAAGACTTCTGAGCATTTCCTATACCTAGCACATCACCAACAACGAAGTCCAATAGACCATCACACAAGCAATTGGACAACACAAGAAACGGAAACTGATGGTATGACCACGTCACCTGAGAATTAGGCATTGCAAAAGCCATCCTGCAAGGCACGGTACAAGGTGGCAAAAGAAGATGGAGACAAAAAAGAGGTGGGAAGATAACATTCGAGAATGGACTGGCTTGACACTGAACGAAGCCATGAGGGTTACTGAGAACAGAGAAAGATGGAGTATGCGGGTTAAACGATCATCTGTGGTGCCCCAATGACCTCTGAGTTACGGGATAGGATAGGATAGGATATGGGATAGGATAGGATAGGATAGGATAGGATAGTCTGTACATGCCCACTAGTTATTCGGGTTTAAACATAATTTATATCATCATTAGCTGCTGCAGCGGAAGTGGGACAACACAATTCCGACCACCATACGTGCAGCTTGTGCTTGCCTCAAAGTGCTGATGACAGTTTCAGTCGTCATTGTGTTCCTCAGCACGCCCTCCTCAGAAGTCAATTGACAAGGAGAGAAAGACCCGAGACGGGTTGTCCCGCCACCCACACTGGGATTTGCGCTCACAATGTACCTGAGTCTCGCTGAGACCTCTCGCTATAGAGAAATGCAAATCTAAGCCTCGGCAAGTCTCAGCTAAGCAGCGTGCGGGAGGCGTGCACATAAAAAAAAGACCAACGGCGGTTTTAATGGTAGTGTCTGTTGGCAATTCCTTTTGGTAGTCTCGCGCGGCAAGGTGAGGGTTAGACCGGGTAGCGTTGACGCCGCACCTTCGGTGAGTCCTAAGGACATGAGCTCCGCCCTGACGGCTTTTTACACACAAGTGCTAGTCCGTCTAATAGAAAAGGGGAGGAGAATTAAAATTGGAAGGAAAAAGTTCCTACAATCGCATACGTCCAACGCTACATTGTTGAATTTTCGACATTTAGAACTTTGATGTAGAAAAAGAAACACCTGCGTACTATCAAAACCTACAACTTCAATAGAATGTATTATTATGACCCTATGATAATAATAATTTATTTATATCATCGTTGGGAAAAAAGGGGATCTGTATATCTACAATTCATTCCATCAAGGACAAGGAGTGGAATGTACTGTTTTTTGCTTGATTCAGTGAAGACAATAGTTGTGCTCTGATCTGCCATTATTTGCAACACAAGCGCACCATCGACAGAGAGCGATCATCGAAAGTAAATCACCAGCAGCAGTCGCTCTTTACTCTTCAATATTAAAGATAAGCCCAATCATGATCCAGAGTCACCGAAAAAGTAAGAAACGTCAAAACACAACTCCAGCCATCCAGCCCCGACCTTGAGTGAATCAGACACCCCTACACTCCCTCTCCCTACCATCAATAATCCCCGCCTTCCTTTCAATTCAAGTCAAGTCAAATAATTTTATTGCCAAGATAAAACACCAGGAATATGTCTCAGAATCGACATAACACGCACGCACACACACACAAACCTACACACACACACACACACACAAACACACACATGTAGCAAGCTAAGACAGGCAGTGGGCTACAGAATTACAGAATTACAGAATTCCTTACCCCCACCTCCCACCCCCCACTCCGGACATGAACAGTGTCTGATCAACTAAATATTTCCCCTTTTTATTATTTATTGTTATTATTACTTTTTTTCTTAGTGTGTGTGGGGGGGGGGGGGTGGTGGAAGGTGGGAGAGTTTATTGGCGTGTGAATGCGTGAGAATCGCGCCTTGAGCCAAGTCTTCCCGGGAAGAAGCGCTAATATGAATTTCATGATGGTAATGATGATGATGATGATGATGATGAGGATGAGGATGCTGATTTTTATTATTATTATTATTATTATTATTATTATTATTATTATTATTATTATTATTATTATTATTGTTATTGTTATTATTCCACCAGTTTATTCCATAAAGCTGTCATCATAACCATAGAATCCAGCTAGATTTGGCTACGTAGATTCCCCCCGATGAAATTTACCGTTCCTGCAATTGTGTGTGGAGTGGACGACTACCTAGGGTGCAGCGGTCATTTGACCAATCAGCCATGGCCTTGCTGTACCAGTCGTGTGAGTCTAAATGCAGGTAGTCGATGGTTTTATTGCCCATATATAATTACCTTTATGGACACACTCTCCTTTGTGTTCCGACTTTCTATAGGGGCAGGTGACAAAGCAGTGTTCCAGACTTTAACGATGATAGCAGCTGCGGGGAGGCTGGTAACGGAATGTACTAGGGAAAGCAGCAGCAGAGAGAGAGAGAGAGAGAGAGAGAGAGAGAGAGAGAGAGAGAGAGAGAGAGAGAGAGAGAGAGAGAGAGAGAGAGAGAGAGAGAGAGAGAGAGAGGAGAAGAAGAAGAAGAAGAAGAAGAAGAAGAAGAAGAAGAAGAAGAAGAAGTTCCAGAAAGCTGAGCGTATTTCCAACTATTGCAAACAGAAACTCACTCCCAGCCAATCACGTCCAATGATGGGAAGAGCAGGAAAAATAAGCTCAAGACAAGGTGCCATAATAATAATGCATTAAAGTAACAGAAAGAATAAACCAGTTATATGAAGAGAAGGAAAAAACAACATGCACACAAATGCATGCTTCTTGAAGAATGCAAGTATTTTTTACATGTTTTTGAAAGATGATTATCGCGCGAATTGATATGGCCGGGATTGGTTGGACTGCATGCAGCACGCACAGAGAGAAAGAGCGAGAGAGAGAGAGAGAGAGAGAGAGAGAGAGAGAGAGAGAGAGAGAGACAGACAGACAGACAGACAGACAGACAGAGAGAGACAGAGAGAGAGAGAGAGAGACAGAGAGAGAGACAGAGAGAGAGAGTCACGAGCAATTTAACTTGCACTATTTTCCGCCATTACAAATAACACAAAACAGGCGAAGTGAGCCATCTTAGCAGCAGAGTGGCAAAAGATCACGCATGGGTTGAGAGCACTTAACTTTCCTTGAGATCTTCGCGATCTCTCCTTTGCCTCGGTGACAAAGTGGTACAAAGAGTACGTTCCTCACAACTACATCATTCCCACACGACACCGCACCTCATCCGGTTAGGTACCCACACCAGTACACGCAATCATACACGCCTTATCATAACCCACCCCAAGGTCGCAGTCGGCAGTGAAAGAACAAGAGGACGTTTCTAAACATAAAAATGAAGGTAAAGTGTCCCGGTAAACTTTCAGAGGTTTGGGATGGCCCTTTCCTCTGGGTCAGCTTAAAAAGGGAGTGAATTTCTCCTCTCCTTCGCAGAGTTATCTTCCTTGATCCTCAACAGATCCAGGGACCCATCCACAGCTGGGTGGATTGGGCTGTGTTGTGCGCTCGTTTCAATCTTTTCTGTGTCGTTTGGTGGTGGCCTTCCAAGCATGGCCACCCATCCAAGTACTAATAACCCGTTCTGATGTTGCCCATCCAAGTACTAATAACCCGTTCTGATGTTGCCCATCCAAGTACTAATAACCCGTTCTGATGTTGCTTAGCATGAAACATTGCTAGCGTTTGCCCAAGCCACCGCATTACTGCGCCACCCTGTCATGATGAAGAAACGCCAATTCTTTCTGCTTTTTCTTCTGTCTTTCTGTCTCTTCTTTTCGCTTGTCCTAGACTGTCGCCAACATTTAATGCTGATTTGGTTATACAGCCCCCAGAGCTATGAACTTTCTTGTCTATTTAAATAGTTACATCATGTTATGTGAAATAAAAGGGCAAAGTTCCAGAAGATTATCCATGCTTTGGGGTGGATACATTCTTCTTCTTCATGGCTTGTAACGTAATATTACAGTTTATAACCTTGCAATGCTCTCTCACCATCCAACTATTATGTGCGGGATTCATCCACGGTTGGTCAATGCAGTATACCTTTCAAAGTCTGTTGGGGACTGACTGTCTGTTTTCTTGTTTAAACAAATAAAACATTTAAATAACAGTTGAGTAAGTGCTCCTTTAAAATAATAATAATACATAAATATGATTTTTTTTAAAGACGATGTGGGATTTTTTTTTTTTTTTTAAACTGAGTTTATTTATTATTTTATGTATTTAATTTAAAGTCTATTTAATTACAGCTATAAGTTTGGACATTTAAAACTAAAACAACAACAACGGAACTTCAAGTTCAATAATATATCCAATCTTCAATGCCTTGCAGGGTAACTGCAGGCTGTGACCTTACACACGAAGGCCTTAGGTTGAGCTGATGTAAACGGCGCGTTACATTCTTGCTATAATCAGCACACGGCGTAGGCGATCGTAAAGATGACAGCGCTGACAAGACGGTCACGAACCGCACGTGCAAACCTCGCCTTTCACTCACACAAACTCGGAACAACGGTGAGTATCCGGAACAAGCAGACCAACAAAGGAAATAAATGAACTGGCCTATTTGTTCTTCTACAGCCTACTTACAAGTTCTAAGAGCTGCTCAAGGCTCTGGCCGAAAACAAGACCTAATAGCTCGCGCTGTCCAAAAACTAGCGACACCAAGCAGCGCACTGTCAAACAACCCGGTGTAACATCGTCAAAGTTCCGAGTTCCTTATTTTAGCCGGGCACCTTTGCGCATGCGCCAGGTCAAGCCTGGCCGGACTTAGGCGTCGTAACCCTAACCCTAACCCTAAACCCTAACACTAACCCTAATCCTTACTAAGACTAAGATAGCACTGTGCGCATGCGTCGAATTTTGTAATGCGTCGACCAATCAGAATGCTCCCAGTCGCTCCCAGTCAAAATAAGATACTAGGAACTTTGACGATGTCACACCGGAGCAACGGAACGACGCTGAGCGATCTAACTGTATGCACGTTTTATTTTGAGCCAGTCCATTCATGCCCTTTTTGGTAGAATTACCATATTACTTAACGTGTCGCCGCAGCGACACGCTGCGGGCTGGGAGGTGTGTGTGTGTGGGTGTGTGTGCGTGTGTGTGTGGTGGAAGTAGGGGGGAAGTGGAATATAAAATCAGCGTACCAAAGAGTAACAAAAAGTCGACTTCTGTGAGAGAAATCTCCTGTCACCTTCGAGGTTCGAACCAGTCCCACATGCTCGCTAGGACAACCTTCTACCTCTGAGCCACTTTGCTACTCTTATGTGCCTTCCTATACTGTTCCCCCTTGTCCTGAGTGGCGTCACAGTGCAACTAGACTGTGACCGGGTAAGACATTTCCAATATCATTTTACTTAGCTAGTGACAATTACGTCCTGGAAAACTAACAGACTTTAATCAATTATTTATCATTACTTATTATAATGGTTGGTAATATATAACACCTTACCAGCTCAAGCGCTTCCGCTGGACCTAAAGCAATAACCATGTAATGTAAAGCTCAAGCGCTTCCGCTGGACCTAAAGCAATAACCATGTAATGTAAAGCTCAAACGCTTCCGCTGGACCTAAAGCAATAACCATGTAATGTAAAGCTCAAGCGCTTCCGCTGGACCTAAAGCAATAACCATGTAATGTAAAGCTCAAGCGCTTCCGCTGGACCTAAAGCAATAACCATGTAATGTAAAGCTCAAGCGCTTCCGCTGGACCTAAAGCAATAACCAAGTAATGTAAAGCTCAAGCGCTTCCGCTGGACCTAAAGCAATAACCATGTAATGTAAAGCTCAAGCGCTTCCGCTGGACCTAAAGCAATAACCATGTAATGTAAAGCTCAAGCGCTTCCGCTGGACCTAAAGCAATAACCAAGTAATGTAAAGCTCAAGCGCTTCCGCTGGACCTAAAGCAATAACCATGTAATGTAAAGCTCAAGCGCTTCCGCTGGACCTAAAGCAATAACCAAGTAATGTAAAGCTCAAGCGCTTCCGCTGGACCTAAAGCAATAACCAAGTAATGTAAAGCTCAAGCGCTTCCGCTGGACCTAAAGCAATAACCAAGTAATGTAAAGCTCAAGCGCTTCCGCTGGACCTAAAGCAATAACCATGTAATGTAAAGCTCAAGCGCTTCCGCTGGACCTAAAGCAATAACCATGTAATGTAAAGCTCAAGCGCTTTCGCTGGACCTAAAGCAATAACCATGTAATGTAAAGCTCAAGCGCTTCCGCTGGACCTAAAGCAATAACCATGTAATGTAAAGCTCAAGCGCTTCCGCTGGACCTAAAGCAATAACTAAGTAATGTAAAGCTCAAGCGCTTCCGCTGGACCTAGAGCAATAACCATGTAATGTAATGCTCAAGCGCTTCCGCTGGACCTAAAGCAATAACCATGTAATGTAAAGCTCAAGCGCTTCCGCTGGACCTAAAGCAATAACCATGTAATATAAAGCTCAAGCTCTCCTCAAGGCGCATGGCCTAACTCAAGCCGCTCAAGGCGCCAGCTTGTTTGCTGCTTTAAGCACACTGTCTAAGGTGGTAAGTAACCACTTCTAGTAATGAGAGGTTAGCATTGTAAACTCCAACCTCAAAAAGATTATCTGGAAATACTTTGAAAGGGTCGGCAATCAGAACGAGCCAAATGTCGGTCTGTCTGTCTGTGTTGGGAAGCCATATCTCAAAAGCCCCTGATCGAATTTTGACAAAACTTCATAGGAACATTACTTAAGTTAGTGGCTGCAAAGGTCAAGATCACTGGACTAATTGTGTTGCTAAACACGTTTTACTCAACATCTCAACAACGAATGAAGCGATTTGGTGAAGTTTGGGTATACAGTTACTTCAAATCGTGGGCCGTCCTTCAGTAGCAGTTCGGGTGTCGGACAATCTGTCTGTCAGTCACTCAGAATTTCACCTTTTTGTTCAAAGCTCACGTTTTGCTTAATCTGAAGAATACCGGAATCTAAATTCATCATTATTAATATGTGCATACTTTATCTAAGCATGCTGGATCATTTCATTTGTATGTGAAAATTGTCTAAGGTCGAGGTCATTGTGCTTCATTATTTTCTAAACACCTTTTGCGCTGTATCTATAGATGTTTATAAGTTTGTTGGTTTGTAGATTGTTCATATCGTGGCCTGTCATTCAATATTTTTCTTTTGCAGCTATAGGATAAAACCGAGTCATAATACCGCCAAGAGAAATAACACTTTTAAAAATGCTTATTTTATAGGCTATAGATTGAGTGCCTGGAAACACATTTAAATGGCCTGCCATCTTGTGTAATTATACACTGTAAGAAAAAAGACTAGATTGTTCAACGTTCACATTCGCTACCGTTTTCCTCGTTCACCGCTTATGCAGATGATACAAACAGTTTTGAAAGAGACACGTTCGCTTGAAGGGTGGCTGTCAGCGCTGCTGCCTTATCAAACGCTGACTGAGAGAGCAGAATGACAGGAACAGTTTGTCTGAAGACTTGATCTATTGCCGAGTATTAGAGGTCAAAGGGGTACCCTTCAGGCCCTTGTACACTTTAACACGGATGAGACATTTGAGGCATTAGAGAGTCCGTGACACTCTGTGCAAACATCCTCAACACAGTAAACTCGAATTCTTCGAAACTGCGTTTTTTTTTTATAATAATGACAACTTATTACTTGGCGAACAGGTAGCCTAAGCTATACTTTGCCGTTAAACATCGAAAGCGCGTATCTAGTTCGCAGTTTTGTAGAGGTGTTATTCAATGTCTAAGATTGCACTCAAATACTTTCTTCTTCTCCCACCATCTACTTCTTGTCTGATCACCCCCAAAAGCGCATGATTTATTGGTCTACATCACAGCCGACATAAACGGAGAATTACACGTACAGCGCATAGCGACAAAAACTTACGGCTTATAGCAACACACGCACACACACATACACACACACGCACGCACACAGCTTCCTTCATATATGCTTTTAGAAAGCTGGTAAAGGTAAGATACGGTTGAGACCATACTAGTGATAGTCCTCTTTGCCAGGAGAATAAGAAAATAAAGCTCCTGATTCATTTCGACTCTTCTTAACGTTTAGCGCCATGGGTATGTAACTGGTCATCATCATCATCATCATCATCATCATCATCATCATCATCATCATCATCATCATCATCACCACCACCACCACTATATCCTACGTACATTCACTGGAGATAGTAACGAATTCGCGTTTAAAACATACAGTCCAAACCAAACCAAAGTGGATAAAATTCGGATCGATTTCTCAGGCGAAAGAACGGCTGCAGCTGTACACTGACAGCGAATTTATCAGTAGAAAAATATGCTACATCCCCCAAAAAGACAGACAGACAGACAGAAGAAGTGTACTAGAGCACTCACCCTTCTGCCGACCTCGTTGTTGTGGAGGTTCATGAGGTTGCGGATGTTACGGCTGTCTTCGTGCCGCATGGTCTCCGGAGCGTCGACGAAGTTCTTGGCGAACCACAGGCCGTAGTTGACGTTGTCGCTACAGCCGCCCCACGTCCAGCCCTCAACGTCCGCTTCCCCTTCGCGCGACATGTCGCAAGTGCACTCAGTCAGGTTTCCGGCAGAGCACGCTTGCGTCACGGAATGCACTACGCCGGCTGACAAAATGGCGTAGATAAACGCTGTTTCCTTAGTCCCTATGCCACATAACAAAACACGTTAAATAGGTTACAAGTGTAACTATGTATAACTTTGTGTTGCGGGTCACACAACATAATATTACGTATGTTAAAAATTTTATTTTAACTTGTAAATAGTTCAGACATAGTAGAGAAATTGAGCGTGCGTTCGTAATTGCTTTCCGTAACGTAGCCGTAGAGCATCGTTGGTGTATTACTACAGTAAATGCAAATTAGTACCCTACGACTACGAAAATGATACGTACTTTAGAAAGAGGGATTGTTGTTGTTGTTGTTGTTGTTGTTTGTAGATTATAGTCACACGACACTTTCGCATATAGGTGACTACTGGACCGATTTATACTGACACCAGCGGGCCAGTTGTTGGTAAAGGGGAAAATAATATGATCACACGTTGACCAATCCGGGATTCGAACCAGCGACCTTTCGGTTACTAGCAAGACGCTCTTACCAACTGAGCTACCCGAGGGATTGAGCGCAAGTCCTTATATACTGTCCGTACCGTAAGTGTAATCGCGTGAAAACTCACATTTGTAATGAGAAGGGAGGCAACACTATGCGTATGACTAATTATTACATTCAAGCGTGAGGTCCCTGATTCTGCTGAAAAAAAAATGCAACACATGAACATTCGGCCATCTGTTGGACTAGATTGTGGTTCAAATTGAATCCTACTATTAGGACATATATATCACAGCAATGATTATATTATCATAGAAATGCTCCTGTTTATTTATTAATTATATAGTTGTTTTGCTAGCCTAGAGTTTTGCACTACACAACTAGGCCTACTACTGGTACTACTCATACTGATACTGTTCGTCTGTTGTTACGAGTAGTAGGCCTACTACTACTACATGCTAGTCTTAAACTACTATAAGTAGCCTGACTAGGCTTATCATCGATCTTGAAATTTGTATGAGTGAATTACCACGTCAGTTTACTGTTAACAACACTGGTCAGTTCCATCAGCAAAACCTAATCAGCCTACATGATCATGGCCGCCATGTCACTCTAAACAAGACATTCGAGTTGGTTGCGTGTAGATCTGTAAAAACACTTTCCTCACTAACACATCAACCAAAAGTTATGATAACTTCATTCCTAAGACAATGAACTATCGAGAAAATAATACATTACAGTTGAAAAATTACAAATGTCGATACAAACTACTTACGATTTCAGCGTTCGTATAAATCCCGTTTCTCACGGTCACTCGTAAGGCATCTAGGCCAGACAGCCGTAACCCACGCCCTTTAACCTTTGCACTGCGCAAAAAGCTGTGACGTCAAGACAAAAAGTAGTTCTCGAAACGATAGGCTTACGCTACTCTCATCATTACGAACGCACGCTCAATTTCTCTAGTCATACTGATGGCCGTACGGGCTCAGACCAGGCAAACGTAAGAAAAAGAGACCAATAGACAAGCAGATTTTGGCTATTCTTTGTCCTGAGGAAGGTTTCATATGATCAGTATATGTCACGAGGGAAGTTTCATTTGTCCATTCCATATCACGAGGAAGTCTTCAGATGGCCTTTCCTTGCCCTGAGGGAGGTTTCATTTGGCCATTCTATGTCCAGAGGAAGGTTTAATTGTGCATTTTATGTCCTAAGGGAGGTTTAATGCCGAAATAATTAGTTCTTAAAACGAACTCCTAGTTTGAGCACTTTGACTTTTTATTGATCATCGATTTTATCTTGAGTGAACAAAACAGTTGAAAGGTATGCAAGATGCGTTAAGTACTTCCAAGTCCTCTCTCACCAAGCTGGACTACTTACTTTACTTACTTCATGTGTTTTACACAATTTTTATTTATTTATTTACATATTTATTTAATATTTGAATTTTTATTCATTTTAATTAATTTTTTTTTAATGAAGGACACATATGAACACATGGATTGATAAAGTCAACCAGTAAGCCAGCGCGTAATATTGCAAACATAAACTCTTAAGATGGTATTGCACTATAGTTTCATCTTTGTTGGTCTCCAGATAAACAAACAAACAAACACAAACCACTAAAACAGTCTTTAAAACAGAAAAAGGATACTAGATAGACATAGTGAAAGACTAGCATTGAAAGAGAGAGAGAGAGAGAAAAAAAAAAGAACATTACGAGAAGAAGAAGAAAAAAAAAACCACGACTGCCACTGACTGTTTAAAAGTAAAAGAACGTCTACGTCTGTCGTTAACGCAAGAGCTTCTCTCCGCACTTCCAGCAGCAGCGAGGAAGAAGGCGAGGTGAGGATACAGCGATTTCAAAGTGGATGAACAGACATGCTTCTGCTAGAGGCAGAGAAGGTTGAAGAATAACAAGAAGGCAAGCTATTCAAATGTAGCTGAAGACACACACGCAGCTGGAGAGAGAGAGAGAGAGAGAGAGAGAGAGAGAGAGAGAGAGAGAGAGAGAGAGAGAGAGAGAGAGATAACATTGTTTTTTCAAAAGTGGTAATTTTCGCGGGGCCCGCCTTATCTCGGTTTTATGATAGTAATCTATATATATAAATTGCTTAGCCGGAAGTCCTTCTTCGCCTCTACTATAAAGTTTGTCCGGTATGGACGCTGATCTGGGCAGGTGCTGGCCGCTGCGGATCGGCCTGCTGTGTGCTCAAAACCAGCGAAATCGTTGTAATCGTCATTTCCTTACCGAACGTTTAACCGTTTCTGAGATAAATAAATAAACAAAATGTCCACAAACTGAAATAGCCTCATTCCGCGCGCTTCCATTAAAAATCAAAGTGAGGTTTCAGCATGTTTTCCCATATAGACCAAAAAATTGATGGTATTTCTAGAAACATTCGCCTACCGTGCAGGGCGACCCAAGTTCAAACCTCACGCGGGCATTTTTTTTTTACACTACAATATGGATATTTTTCTTTTTAATTTAGGCTTTTTACCTTTAATTTATTATTATTATTATTATTATTAATATATTATTATTATTATTATTATTATTATTATTATTATTATTATTTATAAACTAATAATAATAATATTATTGTTATTATTATTATTATTATTATTATTATTATTATTATTATTATTATTATTATTATTATTATTATTATTATATCAAATTTTCTTTTAAAACCTTGGTGTTTTTTATGATTTCTATTTGTATTATTTTATATTCAATATTATTATTATTATTATTATTATTATTATTATTATTATTATTATTATTATTATTATTATTATTATTATTATTATTATTTATAAACTAATAATAATTATTATTATTATAATAACAATTATAATATCTTATATCAAATTTTATTTTAAAACCTTGGTGTTTTTTATGATTTCTTTTTGTATTATTCTATATTCAATATTATTATTATTATTATTATTATTATTATTATTATTATTATTATTATTATTATTACCAAGGATCGGGATGGGGTGGTACGTGTAGGTAAAAGGGGGCTATGGGTGGGTTTAAAGGGGCATGGTTAGGCATAACGGGGATACGGGTATATATCTTATAAGGGGTTATGGTGATGGTCGATTCCTTTCATCCATACCTGCGAAACGATCAACGGGGAAGTATCAAGGAGGGTACAGGTAGGAACCAAGGGGGTATGGAAGGTATCAAGGGGGTATGGGGAGGTATCAAGTGGGTTCGGGGAGGTATCAAGGGGGTATGATGAGGCATCATGGGGGGACGGGGAGATAGGGGGGGGGGTATGGTGAGGTATCAAGGGGGATATGGGGAGGTATCATCGTCCAAATGAAACTCGCAGACAAAAGTTCTCTCTGTCTACATTTTAAACAGCATCATGTGTACCCGGCTAAGGCACAAAAACCACTAGTGCAGCATGAAAACGTAGAACGATTGACCACTACACGGCCTCCATGAAGTTGACCCTGAGAAACTGGAAGTCCAAAACGCTCCTCCCATACAACCGTAAAGTTAAGGAACAATGTGCAAAAGACAGAACTTGCATCACCTGCATCATTTATTTATTTATTTATTTATTTATTTATTTATTTATTTATTTATTTCATCGTTTTTATATAGCGCTTTTCCAGCTCAAGCGCATGCTCTAAGCGCTGCCCGAAACAGGATCTGACTCAAGCCGCCCGAGTTGTATTGGTGATTGGAAAATAATGTTTGCAGAGTATAACATGTACACAAACAACTTGCTAGTGTTACGTTTATACAAAAACGTGCGCCAAGTCCTATCTTACACAATCTGATGCAGCGACACCAGTGGAAGGGAAAAAAGTGGAATTGTTTGTCTGTCTGTGAGTGGGAAAGTCATTGAGCACGAGGAGCCGCGGGAAAGTGTAAACACTGTCCCAAAAAACAAAAAACCCACCACAAACTGTTCTCACTCGGAAAGGCGGAAGAACGCGGATGAAAATCAGCCTAAAAACCATGCAGCGACCTACACAGGTACAGATAAACCTGCTTATTCAAGGGATGTTATGCAAGTTGATTAAAGAGACCCACTTTGACCACGCCCCCTCGACAGATCCCAGTGAGTGTTGCCCCACTGAAAACATAGGCTTACAACAACAGCAAAATATTTCGAACTTTTAACTTTTTAAAATTAATAAGTTCGGTAGTTTTTGTGCATATTAGTAGAAAAAGCCATTGGTTAGCCAGCCAATATTCTGGAGCTAAAAATAGCAACTACCAAAACCGATAAGAGAAAGAACCCGTAAAAAAATCGCTTGTAAGGTTTTTCGTTTTAGGATGATAAAACAGACCCTACTCCACCCTTGACACCAAAAGACGCGTGGTTCATTCAGAAACAGTGTCGAAGTAGACACGGCTATGGTATAGATGTACCGTTAAAACAGGGAAAATCAATCCCTGTCGGAACCGAAATGGAAAACTTCAAACTTTGGCTGTTAGTTTGGGCAACGAAATCTCACTTTATCATTGTTTAATGTAATAGCAATACGAATTTTGGGGTCAACTCTTTATGGTCAAAAGTGGCCAAAGACTTCGAATTGGGCCCTTTCAAATAGTTAACGATATGCGACCTCAATTTTTTCGTTTTTCATAGGTAAAGGTAAGGTAAGGTAAGATAAGGAAAATAAGGGAAAATAAGAGTAAGGTCAAATTTGAAGCCAAAGCAATGTAAAGCTAAGGTAACATTAAAGTGCTTAACGTTATTAATTTTTCCAACCTTTTACACTAGTATGATCATAGAAGATTAATTAATCCACATTGCTGAGGTAAAAGCTTTCCGATAAGCGTATAAACAATTGTTTGTAAATCGCTGGGGTCCCAGCGTCGGGTTTCTAGCAAAAGGGCCCATGACAGAGCCATTAAGCGTCACTTGATGTCACAGGCGAAATATAATTCTTCGGTGACTAAATGACAACAAGGCAGATTTAACGCAAAGTATAAAGATAGGTGTGTGATAGATTGGGGTGTCGGATAGTGCAGTGGTTGGAGCACTCGCTACTGTGTCGAAAGTGAAGCACCGTCCGGTGCGGTTAGCACTTGGATGGGTGACCGCTAAGGTGTGAAGCGACAAACAACAACGCCCCCAGTTGACTCAACTGTGATTGAGTACCTACTCTCTTGAGGGTGGGGAAGGTAAAGCAGCGAGGGAGAGAGTTGGGCATCACCCTCATTACGCTGGCCCAAGATAAGTGTGATCTCCAACATCACGCTCCCCTACGGCCACAAGGCTATGGGACTACCTTTACCTTTTTTTTTTTATAAAGATAGGAAGAAAACATCAAAAAAAAAATACAAAAGGTTACGTAACATTCAGGAGAGTAAAAGCTACCGCAGCATCAGCCTCATGAGCTATCTTAGCAAGGTCCTCCTGAAAATAATACTCAACAGGTTGAAACCCCAAGCTGAACAAAGCATAGTTGAAGAACAAGATGGATTCACGGCAGGGCGAAGTACCACAGAGAAGATTTTCAATAATCTGCGAGAAATATAGCACCAACAAAATCTACATGTGTGACTGGCATGAGAGTGTACAACATCAGCAATAACATTACTGAAGTCATCAAAAGCCTGTATGACAAGACTACCAGTGCAGTCCTCCACAACAGCGCCATCTGGAACCGGTTCAAAACAACAATCCGGGTGCGTCCAGGACGCTTCCTCTCTCCAACACCCTTCAACATTTTCCTGGAGCGCATCATGTTAGACGCCCTTCCAGTTCGCGAAGGCACAGTCAGCATAGGTGGTAGAGCAATCTCCAACCTCCGTTTTGCGGATGGCATTGATGGATTTGTTGGAGAGGAACAAGAATTTGAACAGCTGGTACAGAGGCTTGGCATCACCTCCAGAGCCTTTGGAGTGGAAATAAGTGCAGAAAAGACCAAAATGATGACCAACAACACCAATGCCATCAACATGGACATCAAAGTCCAAGGCCAATCGCTCAACGCGGTGCATAGCTTCAAATATTTAGGAGCAATTGTATCTGAAAATGGGCCCCGACAGGAAGTCCTCTCCAGCAAACAACTGCTGCCTTGACAAGGTTGAAGCCCATTTGGAAAGACAGGACCATCAGTCTACACTCATAGGTAAGGTTGCTGCGCTCCCTTGTCATATCCATCTTCCTATACGCTTGCGCAACATGGACCCTCACAGCCCACCTACAACGAAGAATACAAAGCATGGAGATGTGGTGCTACAGGACACTTCTAGGCATCTCCTATACCCA
>CM072514.1:40317078-40329578 GCA_036898135.1 Oncomelania hupensis | reverse complement strand
TTCTATACTGTTAACTACAAGGTGAGGTTTAACTTCAGCGGTCTTCTTGTAGAAGTCTTCACGTCAAGGCATATTAATACAGTCTTCGTGTCAAGGCATATTAATAATTAGTGTGATCGTCAGTTCAATCTTAAAGTAAATGCAGGTTTCTGATGGAGAAATCAGTGTTCCTTGTGTATGTGTGTGTGCGTGTGCGTGTGCGTGGGTGTGTGTGTGTAGAAATCATGTCCTGCGGTCCTCGTATCAGAGCTTGCTGCGGACTATGACTTCACGCGTAGTTTTTGCAGTCTGGGCCTGATTTAAATGCAGTAAGCGATATCCTGCGCGACAAAACTTTTAAATGTTAAAATACGCTAACATGTGTGAAAGTTAAGATTTTACAAAAAACAAAATTACAACACTAACAAATGAACAAAACTTGTTGAATATAGTACGCAGAAAAAATGTGTTTAAAAGTCATACAACGTTTATTTCCAATCCATATTCTTGGTGGTTTGCTTTTTTGTGTTTTTTTTTTCATATAACAACACTTTACAAAATCGAGATAAACTATGTTTCGGTTTGATCAAAAACATTACAGACAAGGCGAAAAACAACGGAAGACGTTTAAGAATGTCATAAATTCCGCTGCATTAGGTCTCCGGTTTGTACCTTTACTTTTAAATGGCGTTTAACGCTAAATGTATTCCGGCCACAATAAAAAAAACAAGAACACGCAAAGTGCATTTGGGTTTCACAATAGTGAATCATAATTGTGAAGACACGCATGGTGTGATCTATGTAAGTGTTCCATTTCCCCCTTTTCATCCAGTTTCACAGGTACAGATAATATGGAATTTGAATTTAAACGGACCTGAATTAAAAGCAAGTGATCTTGACAAGTAACAAAAGAACACGCATGCCTTGACTAAAAACACACACACACACAACACACACATACACACGCACACCCACACCCACCCACCCACACACACACACACACATACAAACGTCTTTTATTTCAAAGTGAAGCTTTAAGGTGTGAACATCTCGCCAAGTCGCCTCAAATCTTGTGAAAACTTAACCGCTTCATCGGCCGGCGTGCCTAGCATGCTGCATTTGCAAAGCGGCAATATGTACATTAGCTTAATGTAACGTTCGATGCTGTCGCCACTAGGTTTGCTTTCATGAGGCCTGGCATTCACTTTCATGTGTGCAACTGTTCTGTCGCTGTATAGTCATTGCTGTCTGTCAACCTCCACTATAACCACTACATTCTCTCTCTCTCTCTCTCTCTCTCTCTCTCTCTCTCTCTCTCTCTCTCTCTCTCTCTCTCTCTCTCTCTCTCTGTTTCACGATGCAATGTGGCTTTTTCAGGCCTTTGAGGCAGTTCAAAATAGTCCCCTAATCTTCGAAGACTCAAGACTCAACAGGCTCAAAGACAGTTTATTACTGACTCAATTCAAAATACATAGGATTTTGTATTGGTGATGCGGTAAAATATTCAGTCACTGTGCAATGACAAGCATCCTTCCACTGGACATTAAGACATTGAATAAACTAATAGAAAAAGTGGTTTTAAGAAGTAACACACACACACACACACACACACACTTATACATCCTATCCTATCCTGTCCCGTAACCCGGAGATCTTAGGGGCTCCACAGATGATCGTTTAACCAGCATACTCCATCTTTCTCTGTCCTCAGCAGCCCTGATGGCTTCGCTCAGTGTCAAACCAGTCCATTCTCGAATGTTGTCATCCCACCTCTTTTTCGGTCTCCCTCTTCTTCTACCTCCTTGCACTGTGCCTGGCTGAATGGTCTTTGCAAGGGCTGATGATCTGGTGACGTGGCCATACCATCGGAGTTTCCGTTTCTTACCACTGTGAGCAGGTCATCGTGTTGTCCAATGGTTTGTGTGATGGTCTGTCGGACTTCGTCGTTGGTGATGTGTTGGGTATAGGAAATGTCCAGAAGTCTTCTGTAGCACCTCATCTCCATGCTTTGTATTCTTCGTTGTAGATCTGCTGTGAGGGTCCATGCTTCGCAAGCATATAGGAAGATGGAGATGACAAGGGAGCGCAGCAATCTTACTTTGGAATGTAGACTGATGGTCCTGTCTTTCAAAATGGGCTTCAACCTTGTCAGGGCAGTAGTTGTTTGTGCGATCCTGGAGAGGACTTCCTGTCGGGACCCATTGTCTGATACAATGGCTCCTAAATATTTGAAGCTATGCACTGTGTTGAGGGATTGGCCTTGTACTTTGATGTCCGTGTTGATGCCATTGGTGTTGTTGGTAATCATTTTGGTCTTCTCTGCACTTATTTCCATTTAATAAGCTCTGGAGGTGGTGTCAAGCCTCTGTACCAGCTGTTCAAGTTCTTGTTCCTCTACAGCCAATCCATCAATGTCTGACATGATGCGCTCTAGGAAGATGTTGAAGAGTATTACAGAGAGTAGGCATCCTTGACGCACACCGATTGTTGTTCTGAACCAGTTCCCGATGACACTGTTATGGAGGACTGCACTGGTAGCCTGTCATACAGGCTTTTGATGACTTCAATAATTTTAGGGCTCATGTTGTGCACTTTCATTGTTGCCCATAGAGCTGCATGCCAGACTCGGTCAAACGCCTTCTTGAAGTCTGTGAACACATGATATAGATATTGATGGTCCTGTAGGTATTTCTCATAGATTATTCTGAGGTTGAAAATCTGTTCAGTGGTACTTCGCCCTGCCCTGAATCCTGCTTGTTCTTCAGCTATGATTTGTTCAGCTTGTACAATACAATACAAGATTATTGCTTTAGGTCCAGCGGACTCTTCCGAGCCAAATCATGACCAGGTTCAGCTTGTGGTTTCAACATGTTGAGTATTATTTTCAGGAGGACCTTGCTGGGATGGCTGATGAGGCTGATGGTGCGGTAATTTTCACACTCCCGAAGGTTACCTTTTTAGGGAAGAGTGAGGACAAGCGACTGGGTCCATGGTGTAGGCCACTACCCACTCTGCCAGATCTTGTTACAGATAATGGTGAGGGCATCAATCATCGCTTCTCCTCCTGCTTGTAGCAGTTCCGCGGGTATGTGGTCCACTCCCGTTGACTTCCCTTTCTTCAGCGATTGCATTGCTGCCTCAACTTCTTCCCGGAGAATTGGGAGGACTTCTTCTTCTTCTCTGTTCTCGGGACATGCTAGAACTGATGGGTCTCCATTTGGTGTATGGTTGTAAAGGTCAGAGCAGTACTCTGTCCATCTGTTCAAGACTTCTTGTTCTTCTGTAAGGCATATGCCAGACTTGCTTTGGATCGTGGAGACTTTGGGCTGTTTAACACTTGTCAGCCGCTTCACAGTCTGGTAGGCCTTCTTGCTGTTGTTCTTGTTCAGACTGTTCTCTATTTCCTGGCATTGATCTTCTATCCAGTTCTCCTTTGCTGTGCGCATGCCTTTTCGGATGTCATTGTTGATTTTTCGGTAGACATCAGACATGTGAGGTGTTGTTTTTCTGTTTTATCTCTCTTCGTTTATCACACAGATCCAAAAGTTCAGGTGTGATCCACGGCTTCTTCCTTGGTCGGTGCTTGCCCAGGATGTCAGTGGAGGCATCTGTCACAGCTGAGATGAAGGTGTTGTCATGGTGTTGACATCTACTTCTCCAGCTCCCAAAACGAGCAGTGGTGCAAATTTCCATCCAATTGTGGCCTGAAATAGTTCTGCCACCTCCGGGTCTTGCAGTTTGTCCAGGTCGAACTTCAGTCTAGTGCACTTTGCTGTATTTACTCTCTTCTTTTGGAGCCGGAAAGACACTTATACATAGGTATTTAAATTAAGATACAATCATATAATGTGCATTAAACATTAACAAATTGCACTACCTGCACATTATTATTAATTAAGACAATTGGCATTAGATACATAATAATATCCCAGTAAAGCATGAGCATGACACCTGCACCCAACTAATATCAAACCAAACAACAGTGTAACACAAACAAGAGAATACGATCCTGATCCTTTTAACTTTATCATAAAACGGAAAAGCAACAACAAAATCAACAACTAGATACAATAAAACTTTCTTACCTCACTCTGAGAAATTAAGAATGCTTTCCAGGCAATTAAAAATTATCATCATCAGCATCATCATCATCATCATCATCATCATCATCATCATCATCATCATCATCATCATCATCATCATCATCATCACCGTTATCATCCAACAACAACAGGTTTTCAAAAATAGAGTTTTGGGAACGACATGGGACTCTTAATAAAAGACATCCAGTTACAACAACACAGCGGTCTTAATAATGATAACCAGACCAAACGACACAGCGGTCATATAAACAGACGATTATTTTAAACATGGGGGGGAGGGGTGGGTAAGGGGGGCTTTACAAATACACATAAACAATGTGTAGAAAAACAGAGGACTCTTAAATAAAAGACAATTATTCAAACAACACAGTTTTTTTTTGGAAATTCTATCAAACCACAAAGCTTTCTTTTAGAAAAAAAAAAAGAGAAAAAGACAACTAGTCGAGTAAACGAATAAAAACAATATTTTGAAACAAGAATGGGGCTCTACGAAAGACAAAGTGTTAAAACAAGAGTGGGGCTTTACGAAAGACGATGTGTTGAAACAAGAGTGGGGCTTTACGAAAGACAATGTGTTGAAACAAGAGTGGGGCTTTACGAAAAACAATGTCTGGAAACAAGAGTGAGGCTTTACAAAAGTCAATGTGTTGAAACAAGAGTGAGGCTTTACAAAAGTCAATGTGTTGAAACAAGAGTGAGGCTTTGCGAAAGACAATGTGTTGAAACAAGAGTGGGGCTTTACGAAATACAATGTGTTGAAACAAGAGTGGGGCTTTACGAAAGACAATGTGTTGAAACAAGAGTGGGGCTTTACGAAATACAAAGTGTTGAAACAAGAGTGGGGCTTTACGAAAGACAATGTGTTGAAACAAGAGTGAGGCTTTACAAAAGTCAATGTGTTGAAACAAGAATGGGGCTTTACGAAAGACAAAGTGTTGAAACAAGAGTGAGGCTTTACAAAAGTCAATGTGTTGAAACAAGAGTGAGGCTTTGCGAAAGACAATGTGTTGAAACAAGAGTGGGGCTTTACAAAATACAAAGTGTTGAAACAAGAGTGGAGCTTTACGAAAAACAATGTGTTGAAACAAGTGTAAGGCTTTACGGAAGACAATTGTTAAAAAAAAAAAGGATTGGCTTTAGGAAAGACAATGTGTTGAAACAACAGTGAGTTCTTTAGGAAAGACAATGTGTTGAAACAACAGTGAGTTCTTTAGGAAAGACAGTCAGTAGCTTTGGGGGGATAGAGAACACAAGGCGTCGAGTTTCTTTGGAGTTAAGTCGTAGGCAAACTTGGCGAAGACGATACAAGAATTTTATTTTGGAACCCTCGTTGTCTTCTCGATTTTTGCGATCAGCAAGACAACTGACAGCAGCATAAGAATGATGTTCAAGGCAAAGATGCATCGGCCGGAACACTGAATAAAATTGAATAAAATACTATTTTAAATGCTTTAGTGTTTTATTTGCAAGAAAGAGAGAGAGAGTGTGTGAAAGGGGAGTAGGTGTAGGTGGTGTAAAAAGTTGAAAGACAGAAAGAAAGAAAGACAGAAAGAAAGAAACAATGTAAAGAAACGGAAAATAGAAGGAGGAGGAGAAGAAGAAGAAGAAGAAGAAGAAGAAGAAGAAGAAGAAGAAGAAGAAGAAAGAAGAAGAAGAAGAAGAAAGAAAGAAGAAGAAGAAGAAAGAAGAAGAAGAAGAAGAAGAAGAAGAAGAAGAAGAAGAAAGAAGAAGAAGAAGAAGAAGAAAAAAAAAGAAGAAGAAGAAGAAGAAGAAGAAGAAGAAGAAGAAGAAGAAGAAGAAGAAGAAGAAGAAGAAGAAGAAGAAGAGAAGAAGAAGAAGAAGAAGAAGAAGAAGAAGAAGAAGAAGAAGAAGAAGCGTAACGGGTACGACATGACGACACTAAAATGCGTGGTATGAGGGATGGCTAGGGGCATTAGAGCCATCTAACTCCCTACCTCTTTACGACTATCTTTATCTCATGAGAGAATCTCGCACTTGGAACAATACTTCTGGGTGGTCTACTTTCATCAATTCACGTCTTTTTTCAACCGCAAAATAACATTACTTCGACTTCGCATACTTATCAACGCGACATAATAAATAGACTTTCAAACAAACAAACAAACAACGCTTAATATTTCTTTATGAAAGAAGGTAGTGCTGTAATCCTTTTGGAGATGTACAATATTTTATGCTTGAAAAAGATCATTGTTACGATCATGTGTATGACGCTGGCCTGGTATATTTTATTGTCCATGATCATTGCTGAATCAAGAAATTTTCTAAGGTTATAGTTTCCACCCTGATAAGCGTTTTCTCAACTTTAAACCTAGCCCTTGTATACCTACCTCAAAAGAGAGAGAGAGAGAGAGAGAGAGAGAGAGAGAGAGAGAGAGAGAGAGAGAAGTCACAAGTCACAAGTCACAATTTACTTACAAGCAAATCAATGATCAGATTCAATAATAGAGAAACGGGTTAGCCCCAAATTTCGGCTGCATACAAAAAAGCATAGGTTTCACTTAGCCATCAAAAAGCTTAATATATATATTTTTTTAAACTACCTAGAGAGAGAATAGAAATAGGGAAACCCCTTTAAGAGGTGTGTGTGTGCAGCACATTCACACAATATTACAATACAACAGCAGTCATGTCAAATACATCGATCGAAACAATACAATATCTCAAATCCTCAAAACATTCAAAACATTCATCACGACAAAACAGTTTATCAAATCTTGAACGCTCTGTACAAAAACGTACATAATCTCCTTACTACATTTGCATTATTTGATGACAATAATAAAGACAGCTTGAATGCATTTAGGGTTCTAAAGAAATTTGGGGCAAATACATTCTTTGCGTAAATCATCGAAGTAAAAAATACAGCTCATTTTCTTCGGTTTAAGTACATAATTTGCCCAGTTTGTTTTCGGGTATGCAACTGCGATATCCATAAAAATGAATAGCCAAATCAGAAACACCAAATCTGAACTTAGTCATTAAATACGGAAGATCTCCATCTAGATTCAATTTCAAAAATAAAGGCACATCATGCGACATATTACAAACGGATCTATATAACTCAAACCGTTCACTCATATTTACATGATCATTCCATTCTTGCCATCTACCGTTTTTCAATCGCTCTTTAAAAACACGCATAATCCATTTTACATTACCAATGCCCTGATTCATCGACACATACCCAAATCCAAACTGAAACAAACATAGTCGTACGTTCATCGCCCTCTTCTTTTTCTCTCTATCATCCAATTCATGCAACATGTTATAAGCTTTCTTAGGTAATGTGCAAGCATTCATGTGTAATAACTTATAATAATAATAATAATAATAATAATAATTTTATTTATAAAGCGCACATATCAGACAAAATTTCTGCTCAAAGCGCATAAAAAACTTAAACCAATAACCTAGACAACTTACAACTGAATTAATGTTATTGGGTATCTATTTAATTGGCGTACGCATGAGAGAGACAGAGACAGACAGACAGACAGAGACAGACAGAGACAGACGGACAGACAAAGAGAGAGAGAAGGGGTGGAAGGGAGAGTAGGGGGGGGTGAATAAAGAGAGATTTGCATTAAAGACAAAAGGATTTTTTTAAAATAAATAAACAAAAATCAGGAGAACCATACATACGGATCAACACCTAAATATCATAATCAAATTCAAGCTGACGACGCTCAGTTATAGCTGCTAGCTGGAGCCAGGGCTGTGAGTACAATTGTCCCTAACAGTCCTACTAACTTTAAGTGTCGCCAGACTGTATAGCAACTTTTAAGGACGAAGTTATTAAGTTTGTTTGTTCCTTTTTGTGTGTGACAAAACGTTGATTTCAGAAATGTACTTTGTTATCATTAAAACTTGATATCAGAGGTAACATAACGTGATTCTGCGCGATGTATTGCATTGTATTGTGTTGCATTGTATTGTTTGGAAATTTTACACAAAACCTGAATCTCGTGGCGCAGTGGATTAGTTGCCGGTTTCCTATTCCGAAGGTCGCGGGTTCGATTTCCGCAAGGGGCGAACGTATGTGACTTAGGTACGAGACTATTGAGGTCACCGAGGGTTTTCTCCGGGCACTCCGGTTTCCTCCCTCAATTCAATAATGGTACTGGACGCAATCAATATAAAAATTTCAAAAAAGAAAAATTCGAGTTTCTTTCCATCTTCCATTAGCGATTTCCCTGCCTTTACACCACCTGTTCGAGTGGTGGATGTGTATTCGTTGTGTGTGTGTGTGTGTGTGTGTGTGTTTGTGAGGGTAGATGAGACAGGTGAGCGTGTATGTTGGTACAGATCGCCGCGCTTTGAGCCTGATTGATTTGGGGAAAGGCGCGTACTTAGCATCCAGTATTAGTATTATTATTATTACTTACAGGAGGCGTCCTTACATCCACTCTCTCACCTCTTATTATTTTTCCCCACCTCCTTTATCTCTCTCTTCCTCTTATGATAGTTGTCCTCCGTCCCACAGTCCTTCGTCTTATCACAGTGACACTAACCAAGTACAATGGATCCGCGATAGCAAAAAGAGAGTGGATCCTCGATCGCGCCGAGGTGGATAACACGCAGCCATTTGTATTAAAAACAGGAAGGGTGGGGTCATACTGCGTCTCTTGCGATAAAAAACGGCCGCTCAAACGGTGATACTCAAACCGCGTGAGAACGCACATGTAATTTTTCCTTTAAATCCAAACGATATAGGCATATGAAAGGTGAACGTTCCGCATATAATAAAATAAGCCTATATCAATGTCTTCCCAGTCATAGGACGACTATACTTTTCGGTGTAAATGAAGATAGTATAGGTTCGTGGGTACACGATTTGGAAATAAGCTATTTGAGCGGCCGATTGGTTTTAACACGCAGTCTGGTCCCACCCGTCTATCTGTGATACATGGGCTGTACGCTACTGCTGCTATCTATGATACATGGGCTGTACGCTACTGCTGCTATCTATGATACATGGGCTGTACGCTACTGCTGCTATCTATGATACATGGGCCGTACGCTACTGCTGCTATTTATGATACATGGGCTGTACGCTACTGCTGCTATCTATGATACATGGACTGTACGCTACTGCTGCTATCTATGATACATATGCTGTACGCTACTGCTGCTATCTATGATACATGGACTGTACGCTACTGCTGCTATCTATGATACATGGGCTGTACGCTACTGCTGCTATCGATAATACATGGGCTGTACGCTACTGCTGCTATCTATGATACATGGGCCGTACGCTACTGCTGCTATCTATGATACAGGGGCTGTACGATACTGCCGCTATCTATAATACATGGGCTGTATATGTACGCTACTGCTGCTATCTATGATACATGGGCTGTACGCTACTGCTGCTATCTATGATACATGGGCTGTACACTACTGCTGCTATCTATGATACATGGGCTGTACGCTACTGCTGCTATCTATGATACATGGGCTGTACACTACTGCTGCTATCTATGATACATGGGCTGTACACTACTGCTGCTATCTATGATACATGGGCTGTACACTACTGCTGCTATCTATGATACATGGGCTGTACGCTACTGCTGCTATCTATGATACATGGGCTGTACGATACTGCTGCTACTGCTATGCTATTTATGATACATGTGCTGTGCGATACTGCTGCTATCGCTGTTTTATCGAGGAACCACTTTATGTTTGCTATCGCGGATCCATTCTACTTGGTTAGCGACCTTATGGTCTTATCGATACGCGCCTGCCAGTGTAAACTGCGTTCGCTGGCTGACAATTGTGTGTCATATTTAAAGTAGACACACTTATAGGAGCAGTTAAACTGGCGCGGCCAGGACTGTGACAAAGCTATCTGGCTCGACATGTCCTCTTTCTTCTATCGCCAGCTTCAAGGGCAGATAGGAACGGAGGACCAAAAAGGCACCGGAAGCCCACGCACACCAACAACTTCCGCGCCCGTTTTCATGAAAGCAAGGGACCGGCTCATGGCCTTGCCGCGTTCCTACCGTTCCAGGCGGCGCGGTTAGGGTGATCGTTTCACCAGCGTACTCCACCTTTTTCCGTTCTCAGCAATCCTCATGGCTTTGTTCAGTGTCAAGCCAGTCCATTCTCGAATGTTGTCCTCCCACCTCTTTTTATGTCTCCCTCTTCTTCTGCCTCCTTGCACCGTGCCTTTCAGGATGGTCTTTGCAAGGTCTTCTGCTCTGGTGACGTGGCAATACCATCGGAGTTTCCGTTTCTTCACCACTGAGAGCATGTCATCGTGTTGTCCAATGGCTTGTGTGACGGTCTGTCGGACTTCGTCGTTCGTGATGACGTGTTGGGTATAGGAAATGCCCAGAAGTCTTCTGTAGCACCTCATCTCCATGCTTTGTATTCTTCGATGTAGATCTGCTGGGAGGGTCCATGTTTCGCAAGCGTATAGAAAGATGGAGATGTCAATGGAGCGCAGCAACCTTACTTTGGAGTGTAGACTGATGGTCCTGTCTTTCCAAATGGGCTTCAACCTTGTCAGGGCAGCAGTTGTTTGTCCGAGTCTGGCATGCAGCAATTTTGGACAACAATGAGAGTGTACAACATCAGCCCTAATATTATCGAAGTGACCAGGCTACCAGTGTAGTCCTCCCACAACAGTGCCATCGAGAACTGGTTTAGAACAACAATCGGCGTGCGTCAAGGATGCCTACTCCCTCCAACACTCTTCAACATCTTCCTAGAGCGTATCATGTCAGATGCCCTAGCATATAACGAAGGCACAGTCAGCATAGGGTGAAGAGCAATCTCCAGCCTCCGTTTTGCGCATGACATTGAAGGATTGGTCGGAGAGGAACAAGAACTTGAACAGCTGGTACATAGGCTTGACACCACCTTTACAACCTTCAGAATGGAAATATGTGCAGAGAAAACCAAAATGATTACCAACAACACCAATGGCATCAACAAGGACAATAAAGTCCAAAGCCAATCCCTCAACACAGCTCGTAACTTCAAATATTTAGGAGCCATTGTATCAGACAAAAGGTTCCGACAGGAAGTCCTCTCCAGGATCGCACAGAATATTATATTTGAATTTAAAATGTGATTCGGCGCATGCTGTCCTTCTTCATTTGGAAGTAATACAGATGCATGCTATTGTGGCAATATAATAATTACAATGGTATAATGATCTATAAAACAAATAAGTCCTGTCCGTCTTCTGTTAGCAGTTTTCACATAAATTGGTCCGCGTCTTTCTTTTCAGCAGATCCCGGCTAAGTAATGTTACTTAAATGTTTGGTTACAGGTCGCCGCATTTTGAGTCCGAGTTGAGATAAAAGCGCGCGTATCCAATGATAATGATGATGATGATGATGATGATGATGATGATGATGATGATGATGATGATGATGATGATGATGATGATGATGATGATGATGAAGATGATGATGATGATGATGATAATAATGATGATGACGATTATTATTATTATTATTATTATTATTATTATTATTATTATTATTATTATTATTATTATTATTGTTGTTGTTGTTGTTGTTGCTGCTGCTGCTGCTGTTGACTCAAGAACGGAGGAGAAAAATAATAAACCAGCAAAATTATACGAAGAAGAAGAAGGAATATTATTTTTTGTGAACACAGTTATTGACATTTGCTACCTCTAAAACGCACTTTTAATTGCCCAAGTCTTTGTCCTTCAGTAACACGACTGAACGTTTAGATTTGAACTACGTACGTAGGCCTAGTTATGCATAGTGTCTATGCAAGAACAAAACAGAAGCGTCTCTAAAATGCTGTCAGTGAGAATGTGTGAGACTGACAGAGGGGGGGGTGGGGGGGGGGAAGCACCGCACTCAGAAAGTCTTTAACCTAATGGTAAGGGAAGATTGAAATGAATCTGTCCATATAATAAAGTTTTCGTGTATTCGTTTTTGTAGAAGAAACGCAAAAGGAAAGGGACGTAATTGAATAAAAAGTGAAATGAGGTTTTGCCTGTGCCTCAAATCGTTCACATACCTGCTCATAAAATGGGCAATAAAAGTGAGGGGTTCACCGGGGCGTGAAAAATGGCGCTCGATGATGCGTGCCCTGGGCGCCACTAGACGTTGCTTACCCTTTTGCCCATTTGCCTCCCCTTAGTTGTTCTCCTTAAAAGAGACAGTAAAAGTCGCTGAAGCATCATTGAGCGTTTCCGGTTGCTTGCCTAATAATCTTGGCTCGGGTAGGTAACTGTTTTTGGGTGTACGTCACTTACAGACCCAGGAAAATAAGCTACGCAAGAGATGAACGGAAACATGTAGTCTAAATGGTACATGAAACATACTAGGCAGCTCAGGTGTTCAGGGGTATGCAATGCTCTCGTAGGGTCTACACATCCAGGATCTAGGAGTGTTTGCC
>CM072514.1:40302078-40314578 GCA_036898135.1 Oncomelania hupensis | reverse complement strand
AAGGAAGAGGAGGAGACAGAGCAGAACAAAAACCAGAAGTACTTTAAGGCTGCCTTAACTGGAAGGTTCGTGGAGGTTCACGAAACTTTTTTTTTTTTTACGAACCTTCCAATTAAGACAGGACATTAAAGAACCCAGAACTTATGTTAAAAGTATGGGTGATATGCTCAGAATCAATTGGAACAAGTAGGAATAGGTCCGTTATCGAACACTACATACTCATGAGCAAAGAACTGGACTATGCCATAGTTTTTCCCATAAAGAATTTCCATCTTAATTGACAGTATCGAACTGCCTTGGGCAATCTTCCTTGGGACATTCCATCTTTAACTATAACCGAGAAGGAATCTTTGGAGGGAGAAATTACTTTTGAGGAAGCAAGTAGAGCTTTAAAGAATATGGCAAACAACAAAAGCCCTGGAAGTGACGGATTTACAGTAGAAATTTTTTACGTATTTTGGAAATCGTTAGGTATGTATATAGTTAGGTCTTTAAGTGAGGGATTTATAAAGGGAGAATTATCAATAACACAGAAGGAAGGGGTAATCATATGCATCCCAAAGGGTGACAAACCAAGAGATCTGATTAAAAACTGGCGTCCAATATCCTTATTAAATAATTATAACTTATAAAACAGGATCCGCTTGCATAGCTAATAGATTAAAACTTGTGCTGCCTTCATTAATTAACGAAGATCAAACAGGTTTTATGAAAAATAGATATCTTGGTGACAATGTTCGATTCATTTATGATTTGATTGAATATTTAAATAAAAATCAAAAACCTGGTCTGTTGCTTTGCCTTGACTTCGAGAAGGCTTTTGACTAATTAAGCTGGGATTTTATGTTCAAATTTCTTGATATGTATAAATTTGGGAAGGATTTCTGCAATTGGGTCAAAACTTTTTATAGTAATATTAAATCAACTGTTATTGTAAATGGCAGATCAACCCCATGGTTTTCTGTTGAACGTGGTTGTAGGCAGGGAGATCCGCTGTCGCCTTATTTGTTCATTTTAAGCGTCGAAATTTTGGGTATAATAATTAGACGAAACAAAAACATGAGAGGTATCTTAATAAATGAAGAGGAAAACAAAATTTTGCAGTGTGCTGATGACACTGAATTAACACTTTAGGGGGACAGTAAATCTTTTGGTGAAGCTATTTCTACCATTAATATGTTTAGCACATTTTCTGGACTTATTTTAAATGCTGATAAATCTAGCGCAATATGGCTTGGTAGCCAAAAACATTTTGCAGTAGTATATATGCCTCATTTGCAAATGAAGTGGAACCCTGAACATTTTAAAATTCTTGGAATCTGGTTTTCTAATGATTTAAAAAGTTGTGTACAATTAAATTTTGATGAAAAGTTTATGGAAATAAAGTCTTTATACAAAATCTGGCTCAATAGACAAATTACACATATCGGTAGAGTCGCTGTTCTAAAATCTTTAATATTATCTAAGCTTGTGCATTTGTGGTTACTGTTGCCCAATCCAACGGATTATATTGTTGATGCAATTCAGAAAACTGCTTTTCAATTTGTTTGGAACATGAAACCTGATAAAATTAGCAGGAAAGTTTCCACTAAAAGCATTAGTGAAGGTGGTATTGGAATTCCAGACATTGCAATAAAAAAATGGAAGCATATTTTAACTTCTGGTAATACTTTTATTTCATTGCTGGATAAAGTGGGCCCTGCAGTCTGTAATTTTGTTAATGTTAATGATTTCTGGTGTGATGTATTTAATGCGTATTTTGATTTTGGTAAACAAATTCAGGTGGAAAATGAGGAAGAGTTGATTTCCGAACCACTTATGTGCAATGGAAAGATTTTGATTGGTAATAGACCTTTTTTGCTGTAGAAAGTGGATTTTAAAAAAAAGGTGTATATCAGATAGCACACCTACTTAAAGAAGATGCACATTTTTTAACAGTTGAAGCTTTTAAGACTAAATATAACATTGACATTGATTTTGTAACATACAGTGGGTGTGTACAGGCCATCAAAAAGTACTTAAATGAATCTGATTTTAAGATTAATAATAATAATAATTTTTTGGTTAAATTTGAGTGCTGCAAAGCCCAGCGAATACTGTGTTCCGTATTTAAAGGAGCAAAACTGCTGTATGACATTCTTGCAAAACCTAATATTTTACCAAATTGTTGTACAAAATGGGATGTTAGGGTTACACGAAATGTGGACTGGAAATTCATTTTTCAAAGAATTGCACAAATAAAAGATGTTAAGTTAAAATGGCTACAGATACGAATTGTACACAGGATTCTTGGCACGAATATTGTATGTCAGAGCATGGGCCTTGAAAATGACAATCTCTGCTCATTTTGTAAGAGAGAAAAGGAAAATATTCAACATATCTTTTGGAGTTGCGAATACATCTCTAGTTTCTGGTTAGGTTTACAAAGACTCTTAAACACGTGTAAACATATCAGTAACTTGTCATTTAATAAACACTTGGTTCTGTTTGGATGTGAAAAAAATTGCAAAACAGACGCAATATTTGATTTAATTTTGTTACTTGCAAAATCATATATATCTATACATGTAAAATGAAAAAGGAAATACCATCCCTGGATGCCTTTATCAACATGCTTAAGAACAGGTATGAAATAGAAAAAATTAATGCTAATATCAAAATGAAATGCAATAGATTTAATGATCAGTGGCTAATGTATAAAAAAGTGATTTTATAAATGTACACCTTTATTTATTTATTTTACTATTCTTTTTTTATTGTTGTTTGAAAATGCTTGGTGTGTTTCTGTGTGTGCTATCAGTATGTAAATTTATTGAAATAAACAAAAATATTGAAAAAAAATCTTCCTTGGGAGACTGATTTATAAGTTCCTGCTCTGCAGGGTTAAAAGTCCCCGGAGAAATGGAAAACAGTCAAGGAGCGCGCAATAGTAATATTGTGACCATTCATATTTACTAGTCTATATTTTATTTTGTCTACTATCTATAATACCACAATAAATCATTAAACATAGCAGAAAAAGAAGATGAAGAAGAATAAGAAGATGAAGAAGAAGAAGAAGAAGATGATGATGATGATGATGATGATGATGATGATGATGATGATGTTGATGTTGATGATGATGATGATGATGATGATGATGATGATGATGATGATGATGATGATGATGATGATGATGATGATGATGATTGAGATGGTGGTGGTTATGATGATGATGATGAGGAGGAGGAGAATGATGATGAGGATGATGATGAGGACGAGTTCGGCAGTATTTAGTTATTATATAATATAAAAAGTGAAAATAATTCTTTTACTTGCTGTGTTTTTGCCCTTAAAATTCTACACTGGAGCATCATAAAAAAAATGCTTACGGACGTTAAACTCGCTTACTCTTTAGACAGTATATTAAGAAGAATAACATCTTGACCTGAGTTACCACCATCATCGTAATACTCTCATCATCACACTATGCGATAGTCGCTGACTAGTCAGAGGAGTGGGACAGTTATCTTGATGCTGAAAATTAGGTTACTGGAGTTAGATTCTGATTTCGGCCAGCGCCTTGAACAGCTCTTTGATCTGTTAAGTGCGCTATTGTAAGAACAATGCGTCTTATGTTATATAGGCTTACACCTACAAATATGAATAATTTTATGCTTACTGCACCACAATCGTGTTACACGAAAATGAGCAAACATGGGATTACGTGCATCGTACGTTCAACGGCCCCCTCCGCTGTCGCTTTCCATAAAAAGTTTCTATCCTCGTTTTTATACTGCAAACTACTATTCTACGCTAAAAATGACGGCACAGGCGCTCATTGAACGAAAGAAGAACAGGCGCACGATTTGTTAGGCGCCTGCGATGAGAACTGTACTGATACGCGCTTTAATATCTTAACCGCTTCAAAAACTATTGCCACCTGACGTGACTGAACGTTTAGTTAAAAACCGAAAGACAGACAACAAAGAAAAAAATGAAAGGAAAAAAGAAAGAGCTCAATTCAATTCAACTAATCTTTATTAGCTCTTACAATGAATTGTTTAAAAGAGTCTGCCTCAAGAGACGCATCCCATATGTGTTAAAGATAGAAAGGAAGAAAGAAAGAAATACAGAAAGAAAGGAAGAAAGGAAGTAGAAAGAACGAAGTAGAAAGAAAACAAGGAAGGACGCAGAAAGAAAGAAAGATAGAAAACAAGCAAGAAAGAAAGGAAGCACAAAAGGGAGGAAGGAAGTAGAAAGAAGGAAAGCAATAAAGAAAGCAAGGGAGGAAGGAAGGAAATAGAAAGAAGAAAATATAAAGAAAACAAGGAAGTCGAAAAAGGAAAGAAAGGAAGCAAGAAAGGAAGGAAGGAAGTAGCAAGAAAACAAGAAAGGAAAAAAGTAGAAAAAAGGACAGAAAAAAATCAAGAAAAAAAAGAAAGAAGGAAGGAAAAGAATAAAGCAGGAAATAAAAAGAAGGAAAGAAAGGAAGCAAGGAGAAAGAAGGAAATGACAGAAAGACGAAAGAGTCTTTACTTTACAGCGTAAAGGGATCTAAAGCAAACAACTCACCATATTGAATCCTAACCCACCTCCACACCAACCCACCTCCACCCACACCCCACTCCACACAACACCCTTATCCACCAAACAATCCTGGTAACAACAAACGATCCCTAATAATTTTATAATTCAAAGAAACAAAGAACTGAAAAAAACGTATATTGTATCGCTCAACTTTAACGTTAAAAATAGACCATGTAGTTGCTCCGAGTTCCAGTAAAAGCGTACTCTAGATTTTATCTGCGATCATAAAAGTCATCGACTAAGAGGGCGCACGACGGATGCTATGACTGATATGCCCCGTTACAGATTCACCATCAGATATACTCACTGTACTGATGACTAAAACATTTTTTTTTCCAACTTGCTGCGGGTTCGAGCGGGGGGTGGCGAGAGAGAGGGGGAGAGAGGGAGAGAGAGAGAGAGAGAGAGAGAGAGAGAGAGAGAGAGAGAGAGAGAGAGAGAGAGATTTGGATGTTTAAAGTTTGTTGCCTGTGATATCTTGAGGTACTTTGTTATAATAACCTACCTCTTACATTATTCTACTGTATGTTTTCATCGTACATTTATGTTAGCTGGGACTGCTCGCGGAATGTTTGTCATACGTTTTTGTAATGTGCTGATGCTGCCACAGTGATTGGTCACATTTAAATTGTATTGTATTGTATTGTATTGTATTGCATTGTATTGTATCGTATTGTATTGTATTGTAAAAAGAAAATAGTGTTAATCTTTTTCTTCTTTCGTGTTCTTTTTCCGATATTTCGTCGTGTCAGCATCTACCAACAGACACACTATACTAATCTGATGGCTAAACAATAATAATAATAATCCTATCAAATCCTATCCCATAACTCGGAGGTCGTAGGGACACCACAGATGATCGTTTAACCAGCGTACTCCATCTTTCCCTGTCCTCAGCAACCCTGATTGTTTCGCTCAGTGTCAAACCAGTCAATTCTCGAATGTTGTCCTCCCACCTCTTTTTCGGTCTCCCTCTTCTTCTACCTCCTTGCACTGTGCCTTGCAGGATGGTCTTTGCAAGACCTGATGGTCTGGAGACGTGGCCATACCATCGGAGTTTCCGTTTTTCCCTTTTCACCACTGTGAGCAGGTCATCGTGTTGTCCAATGACTTGTGTGATGGTCTGTCGGACTTCGTCGTTGGTGATGTGCTGGGTATAGGAAATGCCCAGAAGTCTTCTGTAGCACCTCATCTCCATGCTTTGTATTCTTCGTTGTAGATCTGCTGTGAGGGTCCATGTTTCGCAAACATATAGGAAGATACTAATAATAATAATAATAAAAAGAAGAAGAAGAAGAAGAAGAAGAAGAAGAAGAAGAAGAAGAAGAAGAAGAAGACATGATGATATCACGCGCTTTTTCTTCAATGGAACTCAAAGAGCGGCGATCTGAAAAGATCGTTATTACAGAAATCGGAATAGAAATCCAGTTTTAGTTTTGAAAATTTACATCCAATTTGCAACCAATATCATTATTGAAGGGAGGGAGGAAACCGGAGTTCCCGAAGAAAACCCTTGGTGTCCTAAAAGGTCTCGTACCTCACACACGTAAGTTCGACCTACGCGGTGGAGGGTGGGTGGGGGGGGGGGAAGAGGTGGGGATCGAACCCGCGACCTTCGGCCTAGGAAACCAGCTCACCATCAACTGAGCTACAGGAGAGGGTGGAGTTGGGATGGGGAGACAGAAAGAGCTACAGGAGAGGGTGGAGTTGGGATGGGGAGATAGAAAGAGCTACAGGAGAGAGTGAAGTTGGGATGGAGAGATAGAAAGAGCTACATGAGAGGGTGGGGTTGGGATGGGGAGATAGAAAGAGCTACAGGAGAGGGTGGAGTTGGGATGGAGAGATAGAAAGAGCTACAGGAGAGGGTGGTGTTGGGATGGGGAGATAGAACGAGCTACAGGAGAGGGTGGGGTTGGAAAGGGGAGACAGAAAGAGCTACAGGAGAGGGTGGGGTTGGGATGGGGAGATAGAAAGAGCTACAGGAGAGGGTGGGGTTGGGATGGGGACATAGAAAGAGCTACAGGAGAGGGTGGGGTAGGGATGGGGAGACAGAAAGAGCTACAGTAGAGGGTGGAGTTGGGATGGGGAGATAGAAAGAGCTACAGGAGAGGGAGAGGGTGGAGTTGGGATGGAGAGATAGAAAGAGCTACAGGAGAGGGTGGGGTTGGGATGGGGAGATAGAAAGAGCTACAGGAGAGGGTGGGGTTGGGATGATGAGATAGAAAGAGCTACAGGAGAGGGTGGTGTTGGGATGGGGAGATAGAAAGAGCTACAGGAGAGGGTGGAGTTGGGATGGGGAGATAGAAAGAGCTACAGGAGAGGGTGGGGTTGGGATGGGGAGATAGAAAGAGCTACAGGAGAGGGTGGGGTTGGGATGAGGAGATAGAAAGAACTACGGGCTTTGGATGGAGGAGGAGGAGGCGGAGACTTTGGGTAAAAGAGAATTCAAAGAATTTGGAAAATGTCTTTCTCCATGCCTAAATGAAAATAAACAGAAAATAGTTTTCGTCATTATTTTCTGCACCCACCGTGGTAAATAAATTAAAAAGCTACTACAGGGATAGGTATTGCAGGGGTAGATATTGCAGGGGTTGGGTATTGCAGGGGTAGGAATTGCAGGGGTAGGTATTGCAAGGGTAGCCCCTCTCCACCTCCTCCCTCTATCCCTTCTATCCACCCTATTATGACTTTAAAAAATGTGTTAATTAGTTACATCCTATCTATCATATCCTATCCTATCCCTTAGCCCAAAGGTCGTTTGGGCACCACAGATGATTGTTTAACCAGCGTACTCCATCTTTCTCTGTCCACACCAGCTCAATTCCTATGTGAACAGCACTTTTCAGTACCTCCGCGTTTCACATGCTGCGGGCTATTTATAGCTTGCCTGCTCCCCACTTCCAGTGAAAGGGCTTGACTTGACTTAACTTGTGTAGCTTAACGTCCCCGGACACGTTGCGTATAGGGGACAGCTAGTGAAAGGAAGCATCAGCGAAGCTATTTATAGCTAGCCAGGCTGACCTAACCTCAAAATCTGAAAAGCTTTGGTTGAGCCGCTGCCATGTCCTCAGCAACCCTTATGGCTTCGCTCAGTGTCAAGCCAGTCCATTCTCGAATATTGTCTTCCCTCATCTATTTATGTCTCCCTCTTCTTCTGCCTCCTTGCACCTTGCCTTGTAGGATAGTCTTTGCAAGGCATGAGGCTCTGGTTACATGGCCATACCATCGGAGTTTCCGTTTCTTCACTACTGTGAGCAGGTCATCGTGTTTTCCAATGGCTTGTGTGATGGTCTGTCGTACTTCGTCGTTGGTTGTTGCCAGACTAGGTCAAACGATTTCTTTAAGTCTACAAACACGTGATATAAATGTTGTTGGTGCTATTGGTATTTTTCGCAGATTATTCAGAGGTTAAAAATCTGCTCAGTGGTACTTCGCCCTGACCTGAATCCTGCTTGTGCTTCAGCTATGATTTGTTCAGCTAGGAGTTTCAACCTATTGAGTATTATTTTCAGGAGGACTTTGCTGGGATGGCTGATGAGGCGGATGCTGTGGTAATTGTCACACTCCTGATGGTTACCCTTTTTTGGGAAGAGTGATGACAAGTGACTGGGTCCAAGTTGTAGGCAACTCCCCACTCTGCCAGACCTTGTTACAGAGAATGGTGAAGGCGTCAATTATCGCTTCTTCTCCTATCCTGCTTGAAGCAATTCCGCGGGTATGTTGTCCACTCCCGCTGACTTTCCCTTTTTCAGCGATTGCACTGCTGCCTCAACTTCTTCTCAGAGAATTGGGAGGATTTCTTCTTCTTCTCTGTTCTCGGAACATTCGAGAACTGATGTGTCTCCGTTTTGTGTGTGGCTGTAAAGGCCAGAGCAGTACTCTGTCAAATCTATCCAAGACTTCTTGTTCTTCTGTAAGGCATAATATGCCAGACTTGCTTTGGATCGTGGAGACCTTGGGCTGTTTAACACTTGTCTGCCGCTTCACAATCTGTTAGGCCTTCTTGCTATTGTTCTTGTTCAGACAGTTCTCTATTTCCTGGCACTGACCATCTATCCAGTTCTCCTTCGTTGTGCGCATGCCTTTCCGAATGCCAATGTTGATTTTTGGTAGGCATCAGTTCCCTGTGAGGTGTTCTTTTTCTTTTTTGTCACACAGTCCAAAAGTTCAGGTGTGGTCCACTGTTTCTTCTTTGGACGGTGCTTGCAAAGGATCTCAGTGGCGGCATCTGTCACCAGTGATTTGAAGGAGGTGGTCATGATGTTGACATCTACTTCACCAGCTCCCAAAATGAGCAGTGGTGCAAATTTCCCTCCATTTGTGGCTTGAAATATTTCACAAGATCATGGTCACTTCCGATGTCCGCAACAACTTATTGTACAACTTTTTGTACAACTTATGTTAATCTGATGAATACAAATTGATACAACAACAACAACGATGTCTGCTCCTGTAAAAAAGCTTGAGCTGCCAATGTTGACGCTTGATCTTAAGCGTTTCTTGATCATAATGTAGTCAATCTGGTTGTGATGCTCCCCGCTGGGACTGTGCCAGGTCCATCATCTGGATTTTTTTGTGGAGACCAAGCGTGTTTGCCAATATCAGATTGTTGTTTATCTGGCAAACTCCAGGAGTCTTAGACCTTTGTCATTGGTCTTGTAGTTACATCACAATTAATATTAATCGTTAAACCGTTATATATCTGAAAAAGTATGCTTTTTCAATCAATTTATTTTTAAAGTAATAAGTAAATCCGATTTAAACCTTGCTCCGGTAAGGGAATTGCTAAAAATGTCTTAGAAAATTGAAAAATTCCTGAGACGCTTCCTTCATAGGAATTCAGGAGTTATATGGCTGCAAGAACGTAATGTAAAATATAGGGTGAACGAATCTAAACGGTCATATGAAATATATCATAAAATGTATTACGAAAGCGCACAATCTTATTAGCAATGATTAGGAGTCATACAAAACATAATATCAAATGCATTACTACACGCACATTCGTATTACTGATGGCTAAGCATAGGACTAGCAAAATAAAATGTGTGGATAGGAAAAGAATATTACATTTTCTGTTTGTCATTCGGTTGACTGTATAATGCTGTAACAAACAGGGTCTGCTGCAAGCTACGTACACGTTGTTTAGTGTCAAATTTCGCAAATACCAGACACACACAACTGTATGAATATATGAGCAAATATTAATCTTTTAGCCTGAATTTGACATTTTATTTTATATTCGCTCTTTCATCGTAACCTCCGACACACTTCAAAGTATGGACCGGATGATTATTTGATTTAAGTACACGCAAAACTGTATTATCTTTTCTTTCGCTAGCTTGATATACATACAGTGTGCAGAAAAATAAATGTTGTTTCTTCTTCTTCTTCTTCTTCTTCTTCTTCTTCTTCTTCTTCTTCTTCTTCTTCTTCTTCTTCTTCTTTTCGTTAAAAAAAAAACCATTGTGACTCAGGTGAATTTTTTTTAAAATGCTATAGTACATTTTTCTCCGTGGAAAATAATTCTAATTAATTCTAATGCATTTTGTTTGAAGCGACAGACTAGACGAGCAGGCGGTGAAGAACACGATTATTACATCAGGCCACTTTATATTAAACACGATTAGTTCCTCTAAGTAAAAGGATGATAATAATACTTAATGTGTGTAGCAATTACAATATAGGCATATACCTCCGTGTAACCAGAGGTGCGTTAATTGCAATTGTTTTTATATGGCTGCAAAAGGCAGAAAAGGATTATTTGTTTGTTACTTTTAAATTATTCCGTAATTCCATGTGCCCCCTTTAAGGGTGACTAAAGGATCTTGACTTGAATTGACTTGTAATGTTTGAGTGTAAGCCTAAATAGAAGTTACAGTGTTTTTAACGAATATTGTCCAATAATAATATTATTATTAATAATAATAATAATAATAATAATAATAATAATAATAATAATAATAATAATAATAATAATAATAATAATAATGCATGATGGCAGCATGCGCTTTTTTTTTCATTCGTCGTTATAAAGTTTTTCTATTTTATTCAGCAAAGGTAACGTAAACTGCCATCAACAACTGTGTTCCGAAATTTTCTCCCAAAATAAAACCATTCAGACACGTAGACAGCGCTTTTTATATAGTCTATTAACAATGTAAAAGAAAAACAACAGAAAGTTCCAGAATGACCAAGTCAGCAACCAAGCAAAATAAAACTTGTCATCGGAAAAAAACTAACAACGCACTGTCTTACGTCATAGAAAGTTCTACGACCTTAAAGAGGTGACCAGCTATTGCTAGGTTTTATCTCAAATCTTCCGTCGGTCATAAACAAGCAATTCTAGAAAAAAAAAAGTTCTCAAAATTGTTACTACAAAACCGACCGAAGAAAACAAACATTAGGCCAAGCTTTTCCAGCAATAACATAGAACCAAACCAAAGGTAAATAAATGCTGTCATTGTACGCTTTGCAAAAACCAAAACGTTAGTGCGTCTCAGTCGTAACACCTAAACTTGTCTAACCATTTTTAATCACAACTTGTGTGGGATTCATCTATCACTGGGATGGGCAGGAAGCATTGCAATACTCTGATGGATCAGCAAAGTTATACTAAAAAAATGTATGTATTTATTTATTTATTACATTAAGTGCGCAATATTTGACAAAATTAATATTTCAACGCTGTGATAACGGTATTTCTAAAAAATTGTAGTAATAATAATAATAATAATAATAATACAGGATGCTATGTACGCGCCTTTCCCCAAGGCTCCAAGCGCGGCGATCTATACCAACATACACGCTCACCTGTCTCATTTACCCTCACACACACCAAATACACATACGTCACTCAAACAGGTGGTGTAAAGGCAGGGAGATCGCTATTAGAAGACGGAAGAAAATCGAATTTTTATTTTTGAAATTTTTATATTGACTGCATCCTGTACCATTATTGAAGGGAGGGAGGAAACCGGAGTGCCCGGAGAAAACCCTCGGTGACCTCAATAAAATAATAAAATGCATTATTCTTATACTGCACGCTGACCAGCTCAAGGAGAATCTAAAGGCGCTGGTCGTTTAAATCTAGCTTGAACAAAATAGCTAAAATAGACCGAACTAATCTCACCATTAGCTGCAATTTGGTGCGCTGTCGCTCAGTTGTCCGGGGAGTTTGACAGTGCGCCTGACTCTGCATGTTAGCGCATTGAGCGAATTGAGTTAGCTTCTGTTTTCGGTCAGCGCCTTGAGCAGATCTTTGAGAGGGTGAGTGCGCTATATTAGAACAAGTCAGTTCACTGGGAAGGGGAAGGGAGGGGCGAATGTCAAGTACAGTGTAAAACGGAACAACCCCTAAACGTCCTACGGAATCCGTGACTCTCTGTGCGAGACTAACTTGCCATGTCCACAGGCAAGAAACCAATGGCGCCTGACAGGTGTGGGATCGATTATGCCTCTGGGCGTTATGTTTCTTCGAATATTATTTACTTTCGGCTCGGGCAATGTCTCTGTGGTTTTATCCGGGTACTCTGGTTTGCTCCCCCAGCAAAGATTTCAATAAAACAACTAATATTAAGGTAGGTTGGGTTTGGGCGCGCCACGGGCTGCGACTATACCTTCCCCAAGGGAAGCACCCAGAATTTCCCGATAAAAAATGGACAATAAAGTGTCAAAAATCAAATAAATAAATCAATCAAAATCAAATAGCTGCAAGTAAAATACATATAATAAGATCTAAGTAAAGAGGCAATCATAGTTAGCAGGTGTCTTCAAAATGACACGAGGTACTGTTTGTGCAGTTTATACTCACTGTAGATTTGCGATATTCTAAACGCTATCACATTGCAGCACCTCTGCACTTTTGATAAGTATTGCCAAAGAGCATGCCATGATCAGATATTAAAGTGTGTGAGAGGTTCAGATCAAAA